>BQKN01035284.1:0-20886 GCA_022839385.1 Asparagus kiusianus
TTGGGACAAACTCCATGATAGCTGATCCTCTTACTAAGGGATTGCCATCCAAGGTTTTTCATGAACATACTGCTCATATGGGTGTGATAATATTTGAGGATATTATGATTTAGTGGGAGTTTGTAATTGTGGTGCTTTATGTTTGGTTGTATTGTCTGATCAGAATAAAGTATTCAGTTAAGACACTCTGTTACATTATGTTTGGTTTTGACCTCATTAAGGAGGACCAGTTGAAAATAGACATGTACTGATCACATTGCATGTAATTTTCATGCTGCACATCCATGATTGATCTATGTCGTTTGATTGTATTGGTATATGTGACCATTGATGGGTCGAGTCACGATAAATGTGACAAAGGCCGCTTTGATCCTATATTAATATAGTCAATGGACGAGATTGTTCGGAAATACCTTTTCATTGATAGCAATTTTGAGCTCATAAGGTTATACACAATTTAAGGAATCATATGGTGCCCAAGTGGGAGATTGTTGGATTTAATCTAATAAATCTAATTATGGGCACATATAATTAATCATTGTGTATTGCTATCTTTCAGGATAACCCACTAAAGTGATCAATTAATTTGGGTTAATGGGTATTTAAATAAGTCATGGGGTTATATGTGCAGATACCAGGTTGTAATTGTGATTTGTTGAGGGGCCAAATTGCAAAAGTACAATACCTATAAATAAGGGGTTATGGTCTCTAATCTAGGGTTATAATTTTCTCTAATTCTCTTTACCCCATCTAAGAGAGAAATTCGGCTCGAGAGAAAAACCTTAAGGTTAGAAGATCCAAAACCCAAAATCAAGATCAATCAATGGATTCAGGTATAAGCTTCCGCTCTTTTATGTTCCTTTTAATCTCTTTGAATGAATCATGGCTATATGGTTTTAAGATCTCAAGTTTTAGATCTAACAATGTACAGATTCTTTCAATGATGAGTAAATAGAATAATTCATTTACCAAAATAGTAAATGCTTTTATAATCTCACTACTTGCTTGTCAAAAGCTATATATAGGAGAGAACAAAAAGATAGATTTAGACTTTTTTTTTACTTTTTTTATAAATCAATCCTAGTCAATATTGAATTTGAACATAATAGAATCTACCAAAAGTTAAGCAAATGAGCCAGCACAAATGCTAGTTTATCTCGTCTCTCCATCTCTCTTTCTTTCATCTTTGTAAATAAGTTTTTCTTTACTCACTAAAATTTAAACTCCGGTATTTTCTCTAGCAATAAAAAAGCTAAAAAATAAAATGTAACATGGTTTAGTTTACCGTGTTCAATTTGGACTGATCTGAAAATAATGAAATGCTATAGGGAAATATGATTCTAAGGAGCCACCTTAGATTGAATCTAAGGATGCACCTCTTAATGTATGAATTGGGCTACTTCAATGGACGATCCGCTTCATTCATCGTGATCTAAGTATCTTAAAACATCTACAAAATAAATAATGATATGTGAATATTTATAACACATATTTTTCATTGTCTCTTTTGTTATATTGTTATAAAACCGTTAATTTTACTATCACTTGATGCATTAGTAAATACAACCAAATATGCCTAATTTTTAGTTTACATGACATCTGAATCATATAGATCAAAATGAATGAAGTGGATTAAGTAAATTGATTGCGTATAATCTAATTTTGAAGGTGCCTTCTTAGATTCAATCTAAGGATGTACCCTAGGGGGGAGGGGGGTTATTCATTGGTGTAAATTTAGGGATAATGGGTTAATTTTTGAAACAACACTTTTTAGTGTTATTCATTGGGACAATTAGGTATGGATTCAATTTTATAGCGTCATTGGTTTGTTGGGGTAATTGTGAGACAAATACACTACTTTCCCTAAAATTACCCTAAATATATAAACATCCTTAGACCCTGTAGGTGTAAATTTCTGATTTTCCCGGGAAAGGGGAGGGATTTCGTTTGTATTTATAAGAAAGCTTATTACAAACTAGATCAATCTGAATTACAACAGAAGCGGAGGGAATGCCCTCCTTGTTTATATTTGTGGGGACTTTACGGTAGCTACAGGATGCTTCGCCCGGTGCTCGCGCCGGGTCTGCTTCCCTTGGACGGTTCGACCGAGGTTGTTGGAGAGCTTCAGTACTCAGTAGAAGCTCCGGGTGAAAGGAGTTCGAATCCTCTAGTTCGCCGGCGATCGGAGCTCGGAGTTCGGAGATTTTTCGATTAGCTGATCGATTCTCTCCTTTTCTCTCAATCTATCGATCTCTCGATCTCCCTCTTGGTTGCTGTAGGAAGCTCTTTTTAAGTGGGAGGGGGACAGTCCAGATGTCCCTTGGACCATGGGATGTGACCATGCACTGTCCAAAGACATCCTATTGTCCCCTGTACAACAAATGGTTGCTTATGGGGCTACAGGTCGCGTCACGTCGTATAGGAGTGGGAAAGCCCCTCCTCGTACTCGTGACAGTGACTACCAGGCACTCGAGTGGATTTGGATATCTCACCGAACGCCGATGGCTCTGACCCTTCGCTCGGGGCGCGGCGCGCTGCATTTATGTGGATGCAGACAGCTCTGGCACCCGTCCACTCACTGGTGTGGCGAGGCACCGAATGACCTTCCGGCGGTCCCGGGGCGTCGTGCCTCTCTCTCCTCTTCCTATGTTCGAATAGAGGCGGGAGAACCGACGTTGCGTGTCTGAACGAGCTTCGGATAGCTTTCGGCGCGTCATGGCCCTGGCCCTCCGTTCTAATGGGTGAGGTGACCTGCATTTATGAGAATGCAGGTCGGTCCGGCGTCTGTCCCGTTCGCTTGAATTGCGGGCGGACGTCGGACGGACTTGGGACACTGTTCCCCCCTCCTGTCGCATCGTGGGAGACAGGGGAGGCTTGTCCCTGGAAACCCGGCTTTCGGCTTACACAGGCAGACGTGGCTCTCTGCAAGTGGCTTCGGCACACGAGGGCGGGTCTGAGCACTCTCCTGGCGGGCGGATTTGGTTAGTGAGGGCGGATTCGTGTGCCAGCGAATCCGCTTAGTGGCCTAAAAGAAGGCGGTCCTGTTCTGTGGGCGAATTCGTTTGCTAATCTGCCGCGGTAGTTTTTACCGTCTACAAGACCCCCTTCAAAGTTTTCAGACCAAAACCGGCTTACGTGTGGTCTGGAATACTTTGAATGAAGACGTTTTGGACCAGGTGCACTAGGATTTTTAGCAAACCCTCAGCTATCAACGGGTTTGATCTGCCTTTACCGATTACCGTTTGAATCGGGCTAGCCATACTATTCCCCTCAGTATGATGAGTTGTCGAGTAGTTTCCCTTAGGCTTAGTGCTAAGATTTCTACTCTGACCCTTAGCCGCCTGGGGCGTGGGTTTAAACGAAACTACTTTGATAGTTCCTAGATTTTGGACAAACCGCCTGCTTCTCAAAGGTGTGTGAGTCGTGCGGGTGAAATTAGGACTTGATGGCGAAATTTTGGAAGACTTGCGGATTTCATTCAAGTTTTCGCCGTCGGGACCCTTTCCTTAGGCGAAATCAGGCCTAATGGGAGTAGGCCACGTGCTTGTCTGCGGGGCTTCGTGTCTGGTCATGATTTGACAACCCGACTCCGCTCAACGCGCCTCGTCCTGATCGTGGCCGTGGTTTTCGAATTCAACCGCTGGATGTAACCGTCGATGAGGGTGATCTGGGCCGTCGAATTCGATTGTGGCCACGTTTTCCCGTTCGAAGGCAGTTGTGGCCACGTGGGCAACCTTCCTCTTTTTTAAACCCGCTGTTTTCCTCCTCTGGGATCCACCGTGCTCTTGAATCTTGCAAGAAACTTCTAAGACGAGAATTCCCGCCCCATCTTTCAATGGCTCCAAAAACTAGGAAGCGCAAAGTGAGAGGTGTAGGCCCTGGAGGTTATTCCGATCGTCTCTCCGCCGGCATGCCCGCCAGTGCCCCGGAGTCGCGCTCAGGTACGTCGATAAGTTTGTTGGGTTACCTCGTGTGGGTCTTAGGCGTCGGATTTGGGGAGATGAGTGTTGCTCACTGTCCTGGAATCCCGCCGCTTTTGGCAGTTTCCCCCAATTTGGGGGCAAAGTTAGCCCTATTTGCCCCTTGGGGGAGAGGGAGGTGACCTTTCCCCCCCTTCCTTTTTTTTTTTTGATAGGCGATTCCGTCTGTCTTTGTTTGATGGGCGATTTCGCCCTTTTGGCGGATTTTGTCTTAATTGATTTTCCTTTCTTACAGCGACTTTTTCCGATGAGGCTTTCTCGGAGGGTGTGGCCATTGGCCACGCCGGTGGTACGCACTACACGGCACCCCCTAGATTTCCCTCCTTGGCTCCGTTACCCGCGTTTGCCGCCGACAAGCCAGACGGCTTGATAAAGAGGGTCACGGACGGTCACCACCTGACGCTGCGTGAGTTGACGACCGACGCGGCGTTGACGGATGATGCCAGGGCAGAATTGCCGAAACCTCAAATCTTGTTTGGCGACGCCATGACCGACCCCTCTGCCTTGTTGCTCAAGGAGAGCATGTGGTTCCACACGGTAGAAGGGATTCACTACTACCTCCCCAGTATGTCGAGGGGGTTCTCGATCGTTGAGCTGCGATCCCTCGCGGTTCCTCGGACGATGAACTGGGAGCTGACCCCCACTCAAGACGGGGTCACCTGTGGCGTATTCACGGGTTCTACCGCCGGATATGGAGTGGATGGCTCCTGTAAGCGCGTGACGGGTCTACGTCCTGGCTTAATGTCCGCTGAACTGCCCGTGGGGGAGTCGATATCAGCGGCGGAGACCTTTCGTCATCGTTTCTTTCGAGTCGGAGGGAGTTTTCCACCGAAGGATTTCAGAGCTCCGGGGTGGGTTTATTCTGCACCCGGCAGCGACACTTGGTGGTCCAAGATCACTGACCGTGTTCTGGCTGAGAACGCCGATCTCAAGAACACGGAGTTGTATGCGGCCATCGAAGCCACGCGGCACGGCTTGCGGATCAACGCTTCTCAGTTCCACAGCATTCTGGAGCTGTATTGTGCGGAAAGCGGCACATTCTTCACCCCCAACGGTGAGCTCGGCATCACTTCTCATGAGATGCACGATGTGTCGGGTCTGCCCCTGGGAGACTTCCCTTACGAGGAATACGTCCCCGACCAAGCTGAGATCGATCAGCTGTTGAGCCATTCGCCCTCGGCGGTCGAGACTTTGTGGGAGCTACTCTGCCATTACCACATCTGCCTCAGCACCTTGGGGGCAGCAGATCATAAAGGGAAGAAGAAGGGGATCAGCCACAAGAACTGGGCTGATTATCTGTTCCCGGGGAACGACGTCAAGGGGCAGCCTGCCCTTCCATTAGGCGCATGCGACCAGTCCGAGGTGGAGGCAAGGATAGCCGAAGAAGGGGGTAACATGACTCTCGACCGTGATGAAGGCGGATTCAAGTCTGGTACCGTCCTCCACTCGTTCCACCATCAGGCGGAGTCACCAATCTCTGGGAAGGCGCTGCTTGCGGGGTACCTCATGTTATGGTTGAAGAGGTGCGTAGTCCCCACTCACTCCTTTGAGGCTCTTCCCGTCGAGGTCGTGTACCCGGCGGTTTGCTTAGCTCACGGGAAGTCTTATTCCTTGGTATCGGCGACGATAGCGTGCATCCATCGGGGGCTCCGCACCCTGACGGCTCAGTTCTGCCGCGTGTCGACTGTCGATGAGGGAGAAGGAGAGGTTATCAGGACTCCCAACCCCCGGGTGGGGCTGCCGTATACCTATCTGATGGCGTGGTTCGTATACCACTGTGAGTGCTTGATGAGTGCTCCGGCGGCTCTCCAAGGTGACAAGTTCGTCCCGTTTGTTCGGCGCTTGGAGAAGTGCTCCTGGAAGTGCAAGGACATCCCTGATGCGCGGAAGATGCTCTCCCACTTTGGGAATTACAATTTTCGCCGTTCCTTCCCCTATTTCAGCGGGGGCGGATACGGAGAATCCCTCAGGGATGCGCCGACGGCGGACCGCTACACAACCCTCCCTCGCGGCGCCTTTCGCTGGTTGGTAAACATCCGGCCAGGGTATCACGTTCTGAGAACGGGCTCGTCGTGCTATCTTGAGCCGTACATCCCCTGCAGGTTCGCCCGCCAGTTTGGGTATGACCAATTGTACGTGGGCAACGTCAATCCCCAACTGCGGTTTGAAGGAGGGCTGGTGGATGGAGCTCGCGGATGGTTCTGGACTCATGCTGGCGGCATCGATGCTCGCTTTGAGTTACCCTCAAAGGATCGCGACTTGCACCATACGTTCTCGTATTGCCGGTGGTATCGGGGCGCCAGCGCTGATCCTACCGACTTCCGGTTCCAGAGTTCGTGCTTGGCGGAGCACAGACGTCACCCAAGAGGAGCTCCTCGACCTTCGAGGCGAAGGGGCCGTGCAACGGCTAGGGAGTTGTTCATGGAGGACCCTGCAGGAGATTCTGAGGGTGAGGGTGTGGGTCCAGGCGAACCTGAAGCGCCCGAAACACGAGCTCCTCCTCCCAGTCTTCCTCTAGATTCCCAAGGCGAGCGGAGGGAGCCTGCTGAGTTAACCCGGGTGAGCAAGCGCCTGGAGCAAGCCCGTAGTGCGATTGCTGGGCGTATGGGAGCGCCCCTGTTATCTCCGAGCAGTTCGTTGCTCTCAAAACGGCAGCGAGAAGCGGCGGAGAGCTCTAGAGTGGAAGTGGCCAAGAGGGCCCGTGGCGAGGAGACTACGGTGACCACCAGAGCGGCGGCCGATCGGGCAGCTACCGTCTTTGGGGCGGAAATAGCTCGACCTGCTCCTTCTGCTGCGCCGCAAGTGGCTCCGGCGATTCCGAAGGACACGCTTCCTTCCTCGGGAGTGGAGTCACAGGCGGGGGTCTTGACGACTCCTGCATCTGCACCAAGAGGTAATCTTTCGGTGCAATGCTTCTGTGTAAGAAGTTGGATTCGAATCCTCTGACCGTTCACATTGAATTCATGTAGGTGCAGCCGAGGAAGCGATCCCCATCCCTTCTGACGAAGAGGAGGGGAGTGGAGATGAAAGAGAACCAGGGGGTTCGAGTAAGCATGAGTTTCAATGCTGTTGACCCTTCTAGGCTAAGGGGGTACTGATTGTCATCATCACATTTTTTTTTTGTATTCGCAGTTGGCCCCTCTCATGGAGTAACTGGCAAGGAGGACCCTCCCTCTTGGGGGAGTCATTCGGGCGAATCTGAGACAGACGACAACGTCTCAATTCACGAGGCGCCATCGAGCGAAGAGGAAGTATCGACTCCTGTGGGTCAACAAGAGGGAACCTCCGCTTTCGAGGGGACGTTGGTCGGGGGTGAACGCTCAGTGCGAGAGTCTCCCGTTCAAGGGGGAACTCCCGTCGGACTAATGGTCAGCTCCTCACCTGTGGTGGCTTGCGACTCTGTTACTGCCGTTCTGGCGGCGCCAGCGATTGTTCCGGCTCCGGCAGCGCCAGTCGACATTCCTGCGATTGTGACCACCGGTGCTCCGATCGTGGCTTCGTCCTCTGTTGAAGAGGCCGCCCTCTCTCCTATGGAATGCTGGCGAAAGAGGCAGGTGGAGCGAGCTGTGGCCAATTTCGAAGACACTCTGGCTCACTGCACTCGCCAGGTCTTGGAGGGGAATTGTCCCTTCGAGGATTCAAGGAAGTCCTTGAGGACGACGCGTCCTTCTTGCGTAAGAGGCTCGGCGCTGCTGCAGCGAGGCCCTATTTTCAGCGCTTGAACAAAGTGGAGGTGGCGGTTCAGCAGCTGCTCACTCTTCGTGTGGAGAGCTCCAATCTTTTTGATATCGCCTCTCGCGAAGTTCGAGTAACCCTGGCAGATCGGGATCGCCGCCTGGATGAGAATCTGACGCTGGAGTTAAAGTTGTCAGCGGAGTTGGAGCGGGCCAAAGCCGAGGATGCACGGGTGGCTCGCGAGCAAGAGACGGTTGATAGCCGGTTCTCCCGAATTTCCTTTGAAGTGGAGAGGCTGAAACGGGTCATAGCTGACGCGCAAGCTTCTCTGGATGTTCAAGGGAAGGCCCTTGATCAGGTGGCAAAGGAGCTGGAGGATGTTGAGTCCCGCCGGTAATTGACCACCGACACTGTTGGGGAGAAGGATCGAGCTCTCAAGGACGTCAAGGATGTCATTCAAGACCTGGTCTCATGCACAGAGGAAGAGATCCGTGGAGAGATCTTAAGGAGGCTTGAGCTCAGCCATGCCGAAAAGATTCGTGAGGCGGAACTGCGAGTGAAATCTTTGTAATTCGCCTTTAGTTTTTTTTTGTTGTAATAGGACTCCATTTTCGTGAATGAAATTATCCTTTTGCTTCTGGCGATTACGACTTGTGTGCATACTATATCTAGTATAGTTATTTTAATGCACCAGTTGACGTCCAGTTGAGGGAAATTTCCCTTGGCGGATTTCAGTCACGGGCTTGTTTTGCCAGTAGGCGAATTTTACCCATGGGCGAATTCGCAGTTGTCACCTCAACGGCGAATTTAATTTGCAGGGGGAAAGCTCCGCTTTAGACGGGTCGCGTGTCCACCCACGTGCATTGTCAGTTACGGAGACGTGGGCACGCCGTCTTGCCTTAATTACGGTGCGATGGGTCTCTTCGTCCTTCGCGCCCGATCTGGGCCGTTGGTTAGAGATCGTGCCCCGAAACTGCCAAATCTCTACCGCTCGCACGGGATATTCGGCTCCCTCTTCAACTGTTCGGGACCGAAGGGTCCAATCGAACTGCACGTAACCGCCTAGGATTGGATTATTTTAACACCCTTTCCTTCGCCAAGAAGGATTAGAGCTTCTTCGTCGTTTGTTTCAGAGAAGACCCGAACTACTCTTACATCTCCCGATGGCACCGAAGGTGAAGAGGGTTACCTCGAAGAAGAGGACGAGGGCGTCCACTTCGAGCGTCGCAGGAGCTGCTGCCGCCGAAGGTACGCCTTCAACCCTATCCCCATTGGGTCGTAGATAGGTTTTTATCGCCTGAATTCCTCTTTTCATGTTTTCGTTGTGCTTCAAAGCCTCTGGTAGGGCGCCGCTTCCTGAGGAGCATGAGGCCGAGCCCATCTTGATATCCGATGACGAACCTGAGAACCCGGAGGCTTCTCCTGCCCACGGTCCTGTTCCGCAACCAGGAGCGGAACCTTGTCTCGAGGTTCCCCCAATTGCGGCGCTCGCCCCTGGTCAACAACCTACTCCCCCTGGCTCCTTGTCTTGGCAGGCCCGCGTCGAGGAGTTCGAGAACGCCGTGAGACAGGTGATTTCTCTTGTCGATCTCGGCTTGGGTAGTTTTGCTAGTTTCAAGCAATCTCTCCTGGACCGTGCGGTAGACATCCGACGATCCGGCGAAAATCGGCTTTTCACCCGTTGTATGCGAGAACTTCGTCTTCTGGAGTCGCGTATGACAGGGCTAGAGGCATTGCTGCGGGAGGGCCCGGACGTGGAGTCTTGTCTGGTCCACCTCCGACGTTTGGAAGCTCAGGAACAGGAGGCCCGTTCCAAAGAAATTGCTGATTCGGAGTCTATCGTTGATTTCTGGGTGAGTCAACAACAACAGTTAGGGGACCAAGTCGTTGACCTCAATCGCACCATGGCTCGTCTGAGAGCCGAATTGAGGCAAGCGGAGACGAATTGGAAGGGGCTTCAATCCGATGTCGTCGAGGCTGGCAAGAAGGCTGAGGAAGAAGCCCAACGTCTTCGGGCTTTGCGTGAAAAGGACGCTGCTGCCAGGTCGAGCTTTGAGGAACGAATCAGGAAAACAGCCGAAGACAAGGCTCGGGAGGACCACGCGAGGAAGGTGGACCTGGTCAAGGAGGAGATTTCTACTTTTAGCGTGTTTGATTGAAATTTCTGCTATGTATTCCTGCTTAAGATACTCTGTTTATCTGTCTTGCTTTTGAAACTATGTCATGACTCGTGAAGTCATGATTTTGTTTAGATGTATTATCGTAAACACTGGGTGCATGTTTTGCCTTTTTGAACGAAATACTATGCCTTTCGCTATTTGCAAAAAACATAACTTTGTTCAAATGTACTGTCTAGAAGCATTTGATGCAGCTTGTGTTCTTCCTCGTCATGTTCCTTTTGGATACAACCCCTTTAATATTTTCTTGGCATGGCCATCAGTGATCTCAGGTTGCCTCCCTTGGGCGCAGACTCTGCTTGAGTATGGCTCTTCCCCAAGGATGGCGAATTCGTTGGGAACGACGCACCAAACCGTCGGCGAGTTCGCTGTGAGGTAAATTTCGACTGCTGGCGAATTCGAACCGTAGGCGAATCCCTGGTGGTGACGGATTCGTTTGAAAGCGAGGTTCGGTTGTGGCGAATCTTGCCCAATTGCTGACGAATTTATGCTACAGGCGAAATCCGTATGGTTTGAGTTGGAGTCGAAAACCACATTTAATTGACGGCGGATTTGAACCGCGGGCAACACTCGCATGATGGCGAGTTCGTCTAAAGGTCCGAGATCTGACTGTTGGCGAAGCTTACGCCACGCGTCGGTCGGCGGACCCGAGTGCTTGCCAACCGAGACCGTGCAGGCGTATTTAACGCTCATTTATTGGTGAAGCGACTGATCGTTCTGCCTCCCGCTTAATCCGATCGGTCGATTTGGTGTTTCGAGAGTAGCCTTCAATGGCGCTGAGTTCGAAGCGTCGCAGAGCGTTCGGACCGCTTGATGGCTTGGGGTAATGAATCCCAACCGTTGGATCTCTTGGTATATACTCCCGCACTTGCCATCCTTCGGCCAAGTCTTGACTGCTTCGAGCGAAATCTGCCAGAAAAGAAAAGAAAACCTCTCCCCTTCATGGCCTCCTCTCCCGATCATAGTGACGGCGAAGGTGTCGGCTCCTCCGCCACCGTCGTGAACGTTGGCGCTCCCCCTGCCGCCCCGGTGAGCCTGGTCTAGGAATACCCCATTCCGGACCCTGTGGCTCACCCCGCTTTCGTGCCGCTCAAAGAATTGGTGGATTTGGTGCACAGGTGTGCCCTAGCCGTCGGCATGGGAGGTGAGCGATACTACGATTTGCTCCCCCTGGTAGAGAGGCGTCTGGAGGCGGTCCGCCGTGCGGGCGATGACTCGCTCACACAGCGATGTGAGCGAGAGCTCGAGCTCGTGGAGGGGTGGATGTACCGCCTCGAGGGACTGGCTCACGAAGATCTTTCCAATGAGTCGCCGCCTCCCCCACTGCACTTCCTGCTCGGGCGCAACGAGCGGGCGCAGTGTATCCAGGCGAAGGAGGCTGAACTCAGACGTCTGAGAAAGCGGCACCAAACGGTAACGGACCGGATGGACGCTTACTTGGACCGGGTTTTCCACGAGGATGCCGGCACTCTTCGTGGCGAAGCGAAGCTGCAGGAGCGTTCGCGCGAGTTGGGGAGGCTCGGCGAGGCTGCCAGGGAGGTTGAGAGGGCACTGGAGCTCCTTCGCAAGGAGGAAGAGGACAGCCAGGCGGCCCTAGCCAGGCGGCAGCAGGAACGAAAGGAGAAGGCGAAGATCAGTCGTGCGGCGGAGCGAGCCGCGATCAAAGCTAAGATCGGCTCCTTCAGTCTACTAAAGTTCCTGTGATGCCCCCCTCCCTTCACTTTCTTTTTTTTTGTCATTTGTCAACTCAGTTGGTGCTCCAAGCACCACAACTTGAAAAACTTATGCTTGTAAACTTTGGCCTGTAATGGCCTTAAGCCTTTGTTTATTGCTGTTTCGTATGCACAGTTTCCTTTTCTTTTTGTTTGTGTTGTTCTGGTATTTGAGTTGAACTTGGTGAGCTTCTGACCGTTCTGTTCTGAACTTAGTCATTTCGGACTCTTGTTCTACTCTCGGCCGTTCACAGCGTGGGATCGGGTTGATCCCGGTTTCCGCGTTGTGGCTCCAGTGAGATCGAGAGAGTAACGCTCGGCTTGCAGTAGGGAACAGCCGTTCGCTGCTGCGGTCGAGTGGAGGACTCAATTTCGACTTGCCACTCGGCAAGCTGTCGCTTGAGGATTTGGCAGAGTTGCTGTCTGCCGAACTGCTCTTGACAGTGGTCGTTGTCTGAATAGGCGGCGACAGATGATAATCGAATCGTCAGAGATGTAGGAATGTGACGCCCGATTCTTGTAGGGACCCTCGCGTGGTAGGCCGCTACCCATCAGTTACCCTAAGGGGATGTTAGGATAGCTGGAATAGGCCGAATAGTTCAGGGACGTAGGAGTGTGACTATTTGACAGAAGTAATAACACGTCGCGTGGTAGGCTATTACTTAGGCTATGTTATTCGCTGGAATAACGGCGCCAACATCAGAGGTGATCATTAACCTGATGGGGGTTTTGTCACGATGGGAGTGACTGTGGGGGAACTTACCACTCTTATGGAGGGGATTGGTAAGTAGATTGTGTCAGAGGTTTAATGTTAACGTGACAGGGAATGTCGTGATTGGAACGACTTTGAGGACCCATCATCCTTTGGAAGAGGATTGGAGAGTTGATTTTGTCAGAGGTTTAATGTTAACATGACAGGGAATGTCGTGATTGGAACGACTTTGAGGATTCGCCATCTCGCTGGAGAGGATAGGCGAATTGAATGGGTTTGTCGTGGTATGAACGACCTTAGTGGATCCGCCATCCCATTGGGTAAGATAGGCGAATTGGGTTTTGCCGTGGCATGGACGACTTTAGTGGATCCGCCATCCCATTGGGTAAGATAGGTGAATTGGGTCCCGCCAGAAGCTTTCGCCAGAGCGGGTAGAGTAGGGACAGTTTAACCTCATATACCAGTTGGAGGGTTTGAGAACCAGTTTATACTCATATACTTGTGGGAGTTTGTGAAGGAGAACTAAGGGTAGTACTTCTTCAAGTATTTGCCGTTGATAGGCATCATGATCTTGTCGCCATTGGGCTTGACGAGGCGATAGGCGCCATTTGAATAGACTGTTTCTATTACGAATGGCCCTTCCCACTTGGATTGGAATTTACCCTTCTTCTTGGAGGTGAGAATCATTGGTCGGCGAACAGCTAACACCAGCTCTCCTTCCTTGAAGGCTCAGCGCCTGACTTTTTTGTCGAAAGCCTTAGCCATCCGCGCTTGATAGAACTCAATGTGCTGTTGAGCTTCTAACCGTTTGTCGTCCAACGCCTCGAGCTCGGCGAGTCGTTGTCGGTGGTTGTCTTCCACCGTCATCCCTGTTGCCAAGGCGACGCGGAGAGATGGAATTTGGATTTCTAATGGTAATATGGCCTCACAGCCGTATACCAATGAATAGGGCGTGTGGCCAGTCGGTGTGCGAACCGTTGTGCGATACGCCCACAAGCTTTCGCCAAGTTTCTCGTTCCAGTCACGTTTGCTGGTTGAGGTCAACTTGGTTAAAATCTTGATGATTGTTTTGTTGAAGGCCTCGGCCAAGCCATTTGCTGATGGGTTGTAGGCCGTGGAGGAGAGGTTCTGCATTCGAAACTTGTCGCAGAATCTGGTGAATGCATGACTGACAAACTGGGTACCATTGTCATGAATGATACGTCGTGGCACGCCATACCGGTAAATGACGTGGTGTTTGATGAACTTAATTACGTCGTTGGTCTTGACTTCTCTCAAGGGGACCGCTTCGGCCCATTTAGAGAAGTAGTCGGTGATCGCGAGAATGAAGCGATGACCTTTCGCCGATGGTGGGGATATCGGTCCGACTATGTCCATCCCCCACGCCTCGAAGGGCCACGAAGCCTTTGTTGGGTGCAGGTCTTCAGGTGGTTGATGCATGTAGTTGGCGTGAATCTGGCACTCGTGGCAGCGCTTCGCGTAGGCGACGGCGTCTTGAACCATCCCAGGCCAGAAGTAGCCTGTCCTTCGTAGGCGATCCCAAAGTTTGGGTCCGGGTTGGTGAGCTCCGCCGATGCCGTCGTGGGCCTCGCGTAGAGCATCCTGTGCTTCTGCTTTCGAGAGACATCGAAGCAACAAACCGTCGTATGACCTTCGATACAACGTCTTGGTGGTCGAGTCGTAGTAGAATCTCGTAGCACGTCTCCGGACTGACTCTCGCTCCTTCGCATCCTCGGGTAATACGCCGTAAAGGACGTAATCGATGATCGGGAGGCGCCAGTCCTCAGCACTGGGCTGATCTGAGACTTGATGGGTGACGTTTACTTCTGGAGCGTCTTTCAGCCGAAAGAGCTTCCTGCTCGCCACTGTGACCGATTGGATTGTTCCGAATGGTTGAGCCAAGTTGGCCGCCAAAGAAGCCAAGGCGTCCGCATGTGTGTTCTTGGAACGTAGCACATGCTCAATGTGGAAATTCTCAAACGATTCCACTAGCCGGGTGGCCGCCCTGTGGAGTGGGATCAGGTCTTCGTTTCTAACCTCGTATTCGCCGGTCATCTGTTTGACGATGAGCTGGGAATCGCCGTAAGCTTGGAGGTGCTTTATTCCTAGCTCTTTGGCCAACTCGAGTCCGATGAGTAATGCGTTGTACTCGGCCACGTTGTTGGTACATGGCTCTGTCAAAGAGAAAGCTCGTGGTAGCACGTGGTTGTGCGGGGAAGTGAGGACCACCCCCACTCCTGCGACGATAGAGCCATCCGGGGCTGCGCGAGACGCGCCGTCGAAGAACATCTGCCACACATCCGGTAACGAGGTTACGTTGACTTCAAGTGGTTCGTCCGGCAAGTCTTCAAATAAGTCGGTTTTTGTTCCCAGCGGGTGACTGGCCATGAGATCGCATATGGCCTGCCCTTTGACCGACTTCTGGGGCATGAAGTGAATGTCGTACTGGGAGAGCAGAAGTGCCCACCTAGCTAAACGCCAATTTAATGCCGCAGGTTGCGTCATAAAGACTCGAATGGGATTCATTCGTGAGATGACATGGATTGTCTGGCCAACCAGGTAGTGTCGCATCTTTTGGATGGCGAACACCAAGGCCAAACATTCTTTCTCAACCATCGGGTACCGTTGCTCGGCGCCTTGCAGGGTCCTACTGAGGTAGTAGATGCCTTGCTCGTGGCCAGCATCATCGTTTTGTGCCAAGAGAGCACCCAGAGAGTGCTCCATGGCGCGAATATAGACGAGAAACGGTTTCCCTGAAATCGGTGCAGCGAGGACCGGCGGATTTGAAAGGTAAGCCTTGATGTCCTCAAAGGCCTGCTGGCAAAGCTCGTCCCACACGAAGGAGGTGCCTTTCTTCATAAGCTTGGAGAACGGCTGACACTTGCCTGAAAGATTCGAGATGAATCTTCGGATATAGGCCAATCGTCCCTGGAGGCCTCTCAATTCTTTGAGGTTCCGGGGTGGTTGAAGCTCTTGGATGGCTCGCACCTTGTCTGGATCAATTTGGATCCCTTTCGTCGTGACGGCGAAACCGAGGAACTTACCACTAGTCATCCCTAAGAATGATTTCGTGGGGTTCATCTTGAGCTGGTGAGCCCTCATGAGTTCGAACATTGTCCTCAAATCTTGAAGGTGGTCGCCGTGGCGGCGACTTTTTACGACGAGATCGTCCACATAGCATTCCACCGTCTTTCGCAGGTGCTGTCGAAAGATCATGCTCATGGCACGCTGATAGGTTGTGCCGGCATTCTTGAGTCCAAAGGGCATGACCGTGTAGCAGTACACCCCCATGGGAGTTCTGAATGAGGTGTGTTTTTCGTCCTCGGGGTGCATTTTGATTTGATTGTACCCCGAGAAACCGTCCATGAAGGACATCCTCTCGAATCCGCACGTGTTGTCAATGATGACATCCGTGATGGGGAGGGGAAATTCGTCCTTTGGGCACGCAGAGTTGAGGTCTCTGAAATCGATGCAGATGCGGATCTTACCGTTTTTCTTTAGCACTGGAACAATGTTAGCCACCCAGTCGGGGTGTTGTTCCTCTCTGATGAAGCCGGACTCGATGAGCTTCTTTACTTCAGCCTCGATCGCCTCCATGATCTGAGGGCGAAACCGCCTTTGCTGCTGCTTGACTGGCTTGGCGTCCGGGCTGATGTTGAGGCGATGTGTGGCGATCCGCGGATCCAAACCAGGCATGTCCTCGTAATTCCACGCGAAGACGTCGATGTATTCCCATATGAGGGCGATGAGATCCTCCTTTTCTTGAGGAGGCAGGCTACCACTGATGAATATGGGCTTGGGACTTTCGTCAGTGCCCATGTTCACTTGGAGGATTTCGTCCTCAGTGGGCGGTTCTCGCTGCTCGAAGCGACTACTCCACTGGGCGTTAACATGGCGATCCCATGTCTCGTCATAGAGCGGGAGCTGTTCATCTGTCGCCATCTCGGCAGGGTCCATTGTAGCCATGTTGATCGTGAGGCCATCGAATAAGTCCCTCACGCTGACATCTGAGTCCCACGCCGAGGTTTCTGACGACTGATCTCCTGAGCATGCATAGTCGGAATCTTCGCCGATGTGGAGGCATAAGTCGGACGAGGAGGAGGAGTAGCCTAAGCCTCTCCTAGTCCGGTTGAAATAATTCGAGGGTTTCCCCTTAGGTACGTGAGCAGGTCGGATGACCGTCTTGCGTCCTCGGCCGGAATTGAGGCCTTCTAGACGAGTGAGGTCGTACCCCATGTTGCTCATCATGCGTCTCGCAATTCAACTGTATTGCGAAAACTGGGGTGCTGGGTCTTCGTCTTCGGACTCGTCCCAGAGCGTGCGTAAGGGCTGATCGATCAGGCCGAAAATAATGTCTTTTCGATATTTATTTCGGGCTGGTACAACAAATACGGCTTGCGACGAATCAACCAGCGATCCCCTCGTGGTGTACGACGAGCGGACCGGCATGTACAGGGAAGGATCTCGGTAGAGTTCCGACCATAGGCCGTTGGGTTCGTCGTCCTCAGACGTAGAACAAGACGACACATAAGCAAAGTCGGGTTTTTCATTGACGACAATCTTTCCCGCTTGAACAGCGTTGGTTACATGATGACTCTCGTAACCAATTACAATTGACTCGAAATCGTTTAAGATTAGATTGTCGCCGTACTCAGGCTCACTGTCCGCTTCGTTGCCGCTTTCCGGCTCCTCAATCGGCGGTTCGACAGGGTCCTGATACAGCAGAGAGTCGGTGAAGTAGTTTTCGACGCCTTTGAAGGGTTGTCTGTCGGCCACCACCGTCTTCACGCGCTCGTAGTCGTCTACGTACTTCAAACATTGGTGCAGAGTGGATGGGACTATTCGATTGCCATGGATCCACGGGCGTCCTAGGAGCATGTTGTAGGAAGGCTCGGCATCGATGACATAACAGGTCACCTCTGTCTTCATGTCGCCTATGCGGCATTTCAGGCAAATCTTGCCTAGCGGCCGCGTCCCTGTGGCGTTAAAGCCAAAGATGGTTGTGGTGGTTGAGGACAAACGTTTCGGCGGTATCCCCAGATGCTTGATCAATTTCAGAGGCACGATGCTTAGTGCGGAGCCCGGGTCGACTTGGATCCGATCCACTCTCGCCGATCCGACATAACCCGTGAAGTACAGTGGTCGATCGTGAGTCGTACTCTTGATGAGCATATCTTCAGGAGTAAAGGTGATGCACGGGACCCGTCTATCTGAGATCTGGCAACAATTCGCACATTCTTGTTCCGCCTCCGTCTCTTTCAAGAAATGGGTCGAGAAAGCCTCTGAATCCGCCAACGCCTCCTGTAGGGCCTCCCGAGTAGACCTGGATAGTCTAAGGAGGTCGTGCATGGTGATTCGCGCCGGGATGCTCTTCAGTTGTGCGAGCACGTTGAACCTGAAAGGTTGGCGGCTTGAGCTGGGTGCCTCTGGATTAGGAGGGGTTGTGGCGGTTGGCCTCGCGGGAGGTCTTGCCGCGTTCTCTACCCTCGCGGGATATTCTTTGGCGAACTCTTTTCCAGCCCTCGTGGCGAAGACGTTTGTGTCTTCTTCGGAGTCAGTAAGGGTGGCCATCGCTGGGCCGTCTCTGTCCGGAATGGCATAGACAACATTGCAATGTTTTCGTCGGGCCTCCTTCGGCGGTCGCGCGGTCCATTGCTCGTCGTTGAGGAGGTCTGGGTGGACCCACATTATCTGCCCCGATGGCAGGGTCTGTGGTACCAAGCCCTTCTCCCGCTGGTTGTGAGGATCGTCATTGGTGACCCTCAGAACCGCCTTGGGGATGGGAATCACCCCCGCTGGGGCATGAACTTCTGGGAGATCTGTTCCAAAGCTCAAGGTGATCATGTTTGTGGTCACCTGCTTTTGAACCTTCTCTTTCTTCAAGACTCCTGCATCGTAGAGGGCCTGGAGCTTGTCCTTGAGGACGTAACATTTGGTCGTGTGGTGACCAAGGAATCGGTGATAAGCGCAGTAGGTCGGGTCAACGGTTTTGTCTGCCTCCTCAGGCTTTGTAGCTTCAGGCAGTTTGATTCGACCACTCTTGAGCAGGGTATCGAGCGTTGCCACCACCTGGTCCTCTTTGAAGTCATAGTGCCGTGGGGGGCGTTGTTCGAATTGCCTAGGTTTCGGTCTTGGAGCAGTCTTTGGCGTCGGAGCGGAGTCCACAGCCATGATCTCCTTCCCTCTTGTCCGAGGGGGATTCTTTGGCGCGGCTGGCTCTGCAGCTCCTTTCTTGGGCTGGGGTTCTTCGGCCTCCAACCTCTTGATCATGTTTTCTACTTGCTCGCCTTGACGAACAAGTTCTTTCCACATCCGGGTTTCTACCGCGCCTATCTTAGACAAGATATGGATCGATAGATTGTTGCGACACATCTCGATAAGCGTCGACTCGGAGACTTGGTCCCGACAGTGGACAGACCGGTTCCGGAACCTTTTGACGAAGTCGTTGACCGACTCCGACTTTCGTTGCTTTTCAGCAAGGAGAGTAGCCATTGATACTTTGGTGTCGTCGTCGAAGAAGCGGGCTAAAAAGAGCTTTTCGACGTCGGCCCATGCTTTGATGGAGCCGGGCTCCAGTTTGCGGAACCATTCAAAGGCCACCCCCTTGAGGGTGCCTATGAAGAGTCACGTGAGAATGGCGTCGTTACCAGTAAGGAATCCGGTTTGCGCCATGAAGTAGTAGATGTGCTGCGAGGGCGAGCCCTTGCCGTCAAACTGCACCAAGCTGATCGGCTTGAACTTTGCTGGGTATGGGACCGTGTCCCATTCGACAGGGTAGGGGCGGACCACCCCCAGCTTGTTCATGTTTTGCTGAAGCTTCAGCGCGTTGAGCTGGTCCTGGAACTCATCGAACCTTTTGTCACGGGAGCCATCCCCGGTGTGCGACGTCCCTAGCGACGTCTTGGAAGAATAATCGGATTGTCGATTATCGTCATCTTCCGTTTCCATCGCCGGACGGTGAGGAGGTACCCACTCTCTATCCCCCGTTTGCCGAGGTAAGGGGCGTTGGATTCTTTTCTTCTTCTTCTTCTTGTTCAGAAGCTGTTCCATCATCTCCCGCAGAGAGTCGATGGTCGCCTGTTGCTCTTCGAGCTTTTGAGCGACCGTCTGGTCATGGGTAAGGTCAGTCATGTGCACCCGCGCCCTCGCGTCCTGACTTGAGTGCGAAGTTTGAGAAGTGGCCGCTGCCGAGTGAACCTCGTCCTCGTGGTAGGAGGGAGGTGGTACGGTGGAGTAGTCAATCCCGCTCTTCATCCTTCTGCGACTACGGGTACGCTGGTATATGCCCTCTTGCTGGTGTTGGGCAAACCAGGGATCGAGTCCCAAAATGGACTCTGAATCTGGGGAATCGGAAAATGCCGTCTTGCCCTTGTCCGTCATGTTGATTGTGACGGACGAGAGCTCTGGGTCGTCAGTAGCGCGTCTCTTTTGGCGACAACGCTTTCGACGAGAGGTCCTCTGGTGAGAGGGTTGTCGAGAAATTCTCTCAAACACGGAAGGTTTCGCCGTTACTACGCATTGGCAGTCGGCGAGTACTGTGTGGATGAGCCTTTCGCAGTGGCACTGAGGGTTCACTTCTTGCATGGTGCGCTTGCGAATTAAATATTCTCGTAGATCTTCCGTGGGTGGTTGGTGACAACCCCCAGCATCGGAAGGATCACCCGGGTGAGTACACGAAGGATCTCTGGATGTGCTCTCTGGGGCACAATGGGTGGAATGTTGCGGCGTCGGAGTTAGGCGGTTTCGCCTTGACGGGCGAGTTTTCGCGTTTGGGCGAACTCTAGCGCGTAGGCGAGTTTCAGCCCTTTGTTTAGACGAGCTGGCTCGCGACGCGTCGCCTATCTCCTTGCCTTTACGCTTATCCGCCAAGATCTCATGGCGAGGCTCGCCAGCCTTCGAGGATTCGCCTCCTTGGACAGGCCCACTTACTTGGGGTGGTTTGTTCGCGTCAGGGATATGACCTGAAAAGCGAAGTCCGCCTGAGCGGGTGGTCCCCCCCTTCTCGGTTAGCGCCCCTGATTTGGAGGGCCTCCCGATGTTGGGCGAGTCGCCATCTCGTCTCTCGCTTCTTGGGCCTGTATGGTGGTTCAGGCCATTGTGTGAAGCGGAGGTTTGGGCCTTCTGCCCGACAAGCTTCCGTCGTTGCTGTTGGATAGTTCTCCCATCGGAGGGGGAACTTGCGTGAGCAGCGGCGGGGTGGCTTGTGCCGGAACGAACTGGTGTCTCTTTCGGGATAGGTGCTACTGAGGGTCGTTTGGCGACCCATTTAGTAGACCCTTCCCCCCTGCTCTCGATATGGGACTTGGCCTCGAGAGCGTTTGGGGTGGATTTCCCTGTTGGGACTCCGGTAGAGCTTTCTGGTGCGGGAGTTTTGGCCGTCTGAGGTCGGCTCCCGTGCAGGGCTCTGTGGCGCTTGCGGGACGCTTCGCCACCGGAAGAGGAGGAAGACAAGTACTCTTCGTACTTGGCCTGATCGAACTCGATTTCTAGGGACTCCACTGTCGTCCCAACAACAACCTCGTCGAACTGAGCTACCACCATTTCGTTTGAAGAAACAGTTTCTCCCACTGTGGTCGCCATCTTCTGTAGGTGTAAATTTCTGATTTTCCCGGGAAAGGGGAGGGATTTCG
>BQKN01035293.1:0-10299 GCA_022839385.1 Asparagus kiusianus
AATTATGGTCGAAAATTTAGTTCTTGTCTCGTAGTTTCCGAGACAGTTGCATGTGTCTCGGAAACTATATGTTGTATTTTGTCTCTAACTTTCTCGTCTGATCTCAGAATAAAGTGATCCAAGATGTGTTGGAAATATGGTGAAGATATATACAACTTTTATCTTTTGAAAATTTTTAGATTCGATGCAAATCATGGTCGAAATTTTAGTTCTTGTCTTGTAGTTTCCGAGACAGTTGCATGTGTCTCGGAAACTATATGTTGTATTTTGCCTCTAACTCCCTTATCCAATCTCGGAATGATGTGATCCAAGATGCATTGGAAAGATGGTGAAGATCTCTACCACCTCCATAGGCGAGACACTCATGGAGTGGGCGAGACACACTTAGTACTTCGCCCTTTGTGGGCGAAGCACAACTCTTGTCTGAGTTGTTCCTTCATCATTTAGCTGTTTTATAGACTCGTACGCTTCGCCGACTTACTTCACATGTTTTTTTAGCTTCTCTACGGTATGAGATGATCTCCTTTGACTTAGGTGATCTTTTTTGACTCGGATAATAACATTCATCATATTTTCTCCATCTCGAGTTGTGTGCGGGAACCTATAGATAATTTTTTATGCCTACAGATACCCCCTTTAAAGTATTTTAGCCTCATTCTTTTATAAAGGAGGCTAGAATACTTTGGATATGATACACCTGACCGTTAATTCGTTAACTTCTTTAACTTCCAGTCTATTCAGTTTTTGTCGGATAGCTGAAATTTTTTCGGTGTTGCGTTTATCGCTTCACCGTTATCAAAATCTTGAACTGAAGCTAGCGTGTTGATTTCTAAATTAGCTCGTGTCGTTAGGTTGACGTTGAACTAATCACCTTCGTCGGGAGTTTGTATCTGAGTTACAATTGAACCCCCTGAATTAATTCCTTGAACTGACGTTTCATCCTGAGCCTTGTTTCGACGGAATTATTAACGCGTTAGCTGGTGTAGACTTTCGTTGCAACGCGTTGACTGACGTTGGGACATAGCAAGCCCAAGTGTAGAGACTGTAAAACTAATTTTTGATGTCAGTTCATCTGCTTGTATGGAGTTTCTCCTGGCATGGACCGTTATACATTTGTCGGTTTTTTTACTTAATCACAAGGGGATTTTGATTGTAGGACCAGTCATTAGAGTTGATACAGCCACAACCACTGGAGATGCTTCTTCGATGTTGTCTTGTGTGTGCGAGACAGTATACCTTCCCTCGTGTGTCTGAGACGGGGTCAATTGTCCCACTTGAAGAAAGGTGGCTCTCGAGCTGAATTTGTGTCATCCTTTGCTCGTTTCCTTGAGTTTGACAAAATTTAAAATTTATTATGATTACTTATCTTATTCAAAATAAATAAACATAATACTTATAGGATATTTGGCAAACCCTCAGCCATCAACGGATTTAATAAACCTTTACTGATTACCGTTTGAATCGGGCTAGCATGCAGATTGTTTAAGCCCGTTCTGTATGTAACATTGTGCTAAGAAAATAAACTCTCTTAGACTTGGTGCTATGATGTTGAATACATAGGCTTGGTCATTTTTCCGAGAACGTACCACCCGGCAATGTATGTTAGACATAGACTTATCTCTAATAAGGGATTGAGATAACGTCCCCCATGTATAAAACATGGATTTAAAAATATTGATGGGTTACGTTTTTTTGGTGAAAAGATGAACCTGACACTGGAGAAGAAGAATTTTATATTCTATCTTCTAGTCTCTTTTTTGTTGGTAGAGATGAACCTAATAATGGAGAGGAAGAATTTTATATTCTATCTTCTGACCTCTTTTTTGTTGGTACAGATGAACCCGATGATGGAAAGAAAGAATTTTATATTCTATCTTTTGCTGCAAAAGAAACTCAAAGTAGGATCTCCACTTCGAGAATCTAAAGGGTGAAACTAAGAGTGAGATCTCCACTCCGAGAATCAAGAAGATTTAGATAACCCTAATAGTCGGAAGGTTTGATTACCCAATCTGAAGGTGAAGTTCTTATTTATCGAGATAAAATTCCAATTTCGACTCTAACTATTTAAAGGGTTAACCAGGCAGAAATTTTAAAACGATCCTAACTGTAGGAAGGTTTGATCGCTTGAAATGAGTGGATGCCTTTCATTTATCGAAAGTGAATTCCGGTTTTGGTCCTAACTATTTAAATGTTTGACCAAATAGGAATTTGAGATGACCCTAACTATTTAAAGGTTTGATCATTCAATTTAAAAGTGGACCTCTCTTTCATAGAAGGAATCGAGAGGGGATTTTGACGTTGGCCCTAACTATTTAAAGGTTTGACCAAATAGGGATTTGAGATGATCCTAACTGTTTAAAGGTTTGATCGTTCAATTTGTGGACCTCTCATTCATGGAAAGAATCGAGAGGGGATTTTAACTTTGGCCCTAACTATAGGAAGGTTTGAGCACATGAGAGTTTGAGATGATCCTAACTGTTTAAAAGTTTGATCACTCAATTTGTGGACCTCCCGTTCATAAAAAGAATCGAGAGGGGATTTTGGTTTTGGCCCTAATTATTTAAAGGTTTGACCAAATAAGAGTTTGAGATGATCCTAACTGTTAAAAGGTTTGATCATTCAATTTGTGGACCTCTCATTCATGGAAGGAATCGAGAGGGGATTTTAGCTTTGGTCCTAACTGTTAAAGGGTTTGATCGTTCAATTTGTGGACCTCTCGTTCATGGAAAGAATCGAGAGGGGATTTTAGCTTTGGTCCTAACTGTTTAAAGGTTTGACTAAATGAGAGTTTGAGATGATCCTAACTGTTAAAAAGTTTAATCGTTCAATTTGTGGACCTCTCGTTCATGGAAGGAATCGAGAGGAGATTTTAGCTTGGGTCCCAACTGTTTAAAGGTTTGACCAAATAGGAGTTTGAGACGATTCTAACTATTTAAAGGTTTAACCGTCCAATTTGAGTACCTCTCGTTCATGGAAGGAATCGAGAGAGGATTTTAGCTTTGGTCCTAACTGTTTAAAGGTTTGACCAAATAAGAAGTGAGAGTATGGTAGAAATAGCAGTGAGAATGTTGACTTGTACAAATCACTCAGTGGGGATTTTCGGTGTCAAGTGACTAGGATTTAACATGAAGGGGTTTGATAATCGCTATGAATCAGCAGATTAAAATTTTGGATGTCGTGTCAGGACTTCAATAGTAGGAGTGTTAAAGGCTTAGACACAGTGAGAGTTTGAATGGATTCGACCATGAAGAATTTTAGTGGACCCACCGTTAATTAATTTGATCAGTAAGAGATTTTATGGTGGAAGATCGTGAATCATTAAGCACTCCACAATTACTCCATGGTAGTTTCGTGAGGGAAGATTAACCCAATAAAGTCATTGAATCTCATCTCAATGAAAGAGTGCTCCGAAAGTCACAGTAAATCATCTTGGAAATGATTAAATAGCCACAGTGGGAGATTATGAATCATAATTAAGAATGAATTATTCTGATGATTGGTTTTCACCTTGAATAATCAACCGGTTTTGGATTATCCTTAAAAAATACCATGTGTAGTATTCTCCAGGAACTTTCCATTATAATGAATTGAGGTATTCCACCCCCAGCTCTTTGGCGAATCTGAATCTAATTATATTCGGCCATATTATTGGGCTATCCTTAAGAATATTAAGAGTAATATTCTCCAGGAACTTTCCGTTGTTGGAAATAAGGGAGGTAGTTTAACATCGTATACCCATCGGAGGAAAGTGAGAAGCAGTTTATACTCTTATACTCTTTGGAGTCACATGGAGAAACAGTTTATACTCGTGTACTCATCAGAGTCACATGGAGAAGCAGTTTATACTCGTGTACTCATCGGAGTTACATGGAGAAGCAGTTTATACTCGTGTACTCATCGGAGTCACATGGAGAAGTAGTTTATATTTGTGTACTCATTAGAGTAACATGGAGAAGCAGTTTATACTCGTGTACTCATCGGAGTCACGTGGAGAAGCAGTTTATACTCGTGTACTCCTTGGAGTCATATGACATCCTTATTTGGCTTTTTGTTTTGCCGTTATGACACCGAAGTCAATTAAGGCTTGGATTTTATTTTTGATGCCAAAGCAAAACTTGGTGGGATGAAGAACTCTTATGTGATATGCACAGTAGTTTAGATATGTAATTCTCTTAGCTCCCTCCTGATCTTTAATATATGGTAGCTCAATTTTTTCGTTGGCGAGGAGATATTTCAAGATGACTGGAACTTCATTATCTTCGAAAGAATACTCTTTCGGGGACTTCGAATTGGGAGTCTTCTCTTACCTTTGGGGTTGCTGTTGTGATGTTTGATTGGCGTTCACAGCGGTTGTAGGTGTCATTGATTGGCTTCTCTCAGCTTTATTTCTTTTAAGAAAGCATTCAGCTTGTTCATCGTGTAGTTTTACCTCTTTCCAAGTGGATGAAGGCATGACCCCCAGGGCTTCCGGGATATTAATAGAGAGATTGTTATGACATGTCTACATGATGAACTCCTCTGTGACAGGATCTCTGCAATTCGTTACCTTATTACGGAAGCGCTTGACAACGTTGTCGACTGACTCTTCGTCTTTTTGCTTCTTATCCAGAAAGGTTCCGATTAACACTTCGGTGTCATCATCGAAGAAATTACTAAGGAACAAACTTTTAATGTCATCCCAGTAGTTGACGCTCCCAGGCTTGAGACGTCAGTACCAATCGAAGGCGGCCCCATAAAAGGTGCCAACGAATAACCAGACCATCAAAGCCCCATTTCTAGAGATCATGTCCAAATAAGACTTAAAATAAATCAAGTGTTGGGTAGGTGAGCTCTTCCCGTCAAACGGTATGAAGTTAATCAGATTGAATTTTACTGGATACGGGATTAAATCCCATTCTCTTGGATAGGGACACGGAATACCCGTCTTCTTTACTTCCTAAGCGGACATCAAGGCATTTACTTTATTCTCCAGCTCTTTCAACATCTCGTCGTCACCTTCATCTCTCTTCGAGCGATGTTGAGCAGAAATAATTGGGTCACCTCTTGTGTTTTTGAGTGGTGCAATTGAACCACCCCTAATATTATTAAGAGGATCTGTTAAACCACCCCCAGCATTATTGTTATTAGGAGGTGTATCAGTCATAATAACTTCGTCTACTTCTAGATCACTGTCATCTACAACATTCTGAGTGCGATGGCTGGATTCAGCTCGCTGACTGGACTCAGGAGGTTGAAGCTGTTGAGCTTATAATTCTCTTATTTGTTGGATAGCCAACTCTATCTACGTCTTTATCTCAGCTCTAATTTCTTCATGTTACTTGGCTAGAGGTTCTTGAAGCATTTAAGCAAACTGATCAGGATTGATTGTGAACACTTCTTTGGTTTGCCCCGTGCTAGACATTGTATCATCAGAAGCGATCGCAGAATAAGTGTCTGAAAGTTCATCCTCCAAGGACATTCCTTCATGTATTCTCTTGTAATCTCTATGTTTGATGGCTCCTAACTGGATCCGAGACATCCGTTGAGCAATTCTTGGATTGACTTTTCCTCCATGGGAAAAGTCGAGATTTGATTAACTTGAATGCCTCTTAGATTTTTCTTTATCAGCCATGTTAATGGTGACTTCAGAGAGTTCGTCATCTTGGACAACTAATCTACTCTTACGAAAATGTCTCAGCTTGGGCTTCGACATTTTGGTGAAAAGCTTCTGGAACATTAAGACTCTTTGCAGGATAACTTCTCGCTTGGAGTAATCACATTCTGATAGTACTACTCTAATGAATTGCTGACAGGAACAATAAGAGCTTATTTCTCGAACAATCCTCTTTCGAGATTTGTTTACACCCCCAGCTTGATAGTACAACTCAATGTATGATTGCCGGAGCACCCTATCGTCTGTTGGTGTGACCTCCCAGGTATAACGTTGTCTTTTGGCGGACACATCTTCTTCTAGAAATGTAAAGTCCTATTAGCATTCTCAGGAGTCGCTCATTTAGAACCACCCCTTTGCGGGTATGGAGTCTTAACATGCTTCTGAGTTTCGATATGAATTCCCAAGCAGGTGAAAATCAGGATTTTCCTAACTTGGGATTGCTTTGGGTTGGTGGGAGGACGCGTACGACCCCTAGCCTGACGAGTTATTTGTATTTTATTCACCGGACTCAAGTGTTTCTTGACCATAGCTTTTCCTCGATCTTCGTGCAAAGGACCAAGGCGATCCGCCATTATGATCTTGAATTTTGACAGGTCAGGACTGATCCAAGGCTTCACCGGAGTCGAAGGAGAGGCATTGGAGTCTTCCTTTTGGCCGAGACAGTTACTACTGTCTTGGATATCGATCCTTTGGCCGAGACACTTGCAAGTGTCTTGGATATGACCTCTTTGTCCGAGACAGTTGTTAGTGTCTCTGATAAAGCTCCTTTGGCCGAGACTCTTACAACTGTCTCGGTTAAAGGATGTATCTCACAGATCTGATTTTTGCATAAGTTTAGATTTGGGAATCCAAACTTTATGATTCTTTGGTGATTCTTTGGTCGCTATTTCCTTCTTTCCTTCTTGTGTTTGTTGACGAAGGGCACGGGCACAAGCGGCGTTTGCACAACGCTTTTGTATGTGTTCTTTGAGGGTCGAACGAGCCCTTCTGACGAGAGTCCATTCCTCTGTCGTAAGTTTAGCAGAGATGTGAGTGGTTTTCATTGAGTCAACTAGACCACTCGATGTTTCCTCGACTCTAGGTCCGCGTAGTAATGAACCCCGCCAGTTTGTTACAAGGCTTTATCCATTTGATGAGCGTGGCACTGACGTTGTCTATGATGAGCCCTCTTTGTCAGTGCCGGTGGGTTTTGATTCAATGACTCATTAACTGGAGAAGAGTCATTGTGAGCAGAGATGTTGCGAGTAGAATCCCCAGCAACAATCGGTCGAGAGTCTTCACCCATAGCATTCGATGGAGTCGAAAACTTGAAAACCTTCTTAGAAGACGAAATCTTCCTGAATTTGCGAGGCGAGGAAGACTTTGAGGATGAGGACAATAGATATTTCTCAAATTTTACTTGGTCGAACTCGTATTTGACCGTGGATTCAACCGGGATCTTGATCAGCTGTGACACGATGGTCTCGGCAGCGAGACCGTTGGCTCCTACTGTGGTCACCAGCGTGTTTGCGTCAGGAATAAGTTCTGTTATAGAATTTATTATAACTGTTTATCGATTACAATGAATACAAAAGAGTAAGCTTAGTGCTTTGTAAAACTACTCATTATAACAAAAATCAAATTATAAGCTATTTAGAAACACACGCAGGATCGTTGTTTGGATCGCTGCTTGCGCGGGATCTTTGCTTGTGCCGGAGGTGCGTTAACCCGTGGACCACAGATTCACAGATTCTGATTGAACCGTGAAGGCTATTTGGGGATTCTTGCTTTTTTTAGAAGTAAGAAAAAGATAAGTGAATATCTTATCGATGTAAGATGAACACTCTTCTCAAGATCAAGTCGAAGCTTAGATCTTAAGGAATCCTAAAGTTACTGTTTGTACTCGAACTTAATGAAGACTCTCTCTCTTAAGAAGGATGCTCCAAAATGCTTAAGTTCTCTGCTCAATCTGCTCTCTCTGTCTGGATCCTCGTCAGTAATGGTCCTAGGGGAGCATTTATAGCTCCTAGGAACTGTTACTGAAGATGAAAGTTGCTAAGAAGTCACATCGGGGAACTTCTATTTCCGAGATAGTTGTAACTATCTTGGAAGCATGATGAGCTTCCTATTTCCGAGACAGTTATAACTGTCTCAGAAGCATGGTCAGTTTCTGTCATTTTGTAACCGCTTCCCCATGTTTAATTGTCATTATTCTTACGGTTATGGGCATGATTCTCGCTTATAACTGTTCCCCCTCGTTCATAGGTGATCCCCAGTGGTTAATAAACTATGTGGAACATACAAAACTCAAGAAAACTATCAGAAAACACGTTCTTAGCTTCTCAGTGTTCAAGACAGTTGTAACTGTCTTGAACTTCTGAGACAGTTGCAACTGTCGAACACTTCCGAGACAGTTTGTGCTATCTCGGGTATTTTGACTCTAACTCCCTCGTATGATCTCGGAATGAGGTAATCAAAGATACATTGGAAAGGTGGTAAAGAGATCTTCAACTATTATCTTTTGAGTTTTTCAGATTTGATGCGAATCATGGTTGAAATTTTAGTTCTTGTCTTGTAGTTTCCAAGACAGTTGCATGTGTCTCAGAAACTATGTGTTGTATTTTATCTCTAACGTCCTCGTCCGATCTCAGAATAAGGTGATACAAGATGTGTTAGAAAGATAGTGAAGATATCTACAACTTTTAACTTTTAAGATTTTCCAGATTCAATGTGAATCATGGTCGAAATTTTAGTTCTTATCTTGTAGTTTCCGAGACAGTTGCATGTGTCTTGGAAACTATGTGTTGTATTTTACCTCTAACTTCCTCATCCGATCTCGGAATAATATGATCCAAGATGCATTATAAATCTAATGAAGTGCTCTATACCCTCCATAGGTGAGACACTCATGGAGTGGGTGATACACACTTGGTACTTCGCCCTTTGTGGGTGAAGCACAAATCTCGGCTGAGTTGTTCCTTCATTGTTTAGCGTGTTTTATAGACTCGTATGGTTCACCGACTTACTTCATATGCTTTTTAGCTTCTCTATGGTATCAGATCATCGTCTTTGACTCAGATAATCCTCCTTGACTCGGATAATAACATTCATCATTTTTTTCTCCATCTCGAGCTGTGTGCTGGAACTTATCGACAATTTTTTATGCCTACACCTATTGTAGCTAGCCAAGAAGTGGAGCCAGGAGATTGGATTCGTGGCGTCGAAAAGGAGGGAGACGATGGAGGGGCTGAGATGGAGGAGGATATCAGGGTTAGGGTTAGCGTTAGAGTTTGGGGGTAGGGAGAAGAGGGAACGGAGGGAGGAGGGAGGGATGGAGGAGGAGGAGGAGGACTTGGAGAGGATTGAGAAAGCGGAGCAGAGGAAGAGGAGGGAGGAGGTGGAGGCGGCGAGGGATTCTTGTTCCTGGAGCTTTAGAGATGTCGAAGAAGTGGAGGAGGAGGAGTATTTCAGGGTTGGGGTCCTGCTCAAGCAACAAAATCTATGGGACTAGTAATCCCGTAGATTTTGTGGTGTGATTATTAGTTTGTAATTAATGGTATAAACATACGTGTTGATGTCCATGAACTCACAGTCAATGGGGTTGCGATTCTGGTCTCCGTATTAGCGGTGAAGGGGGAGAGGATGAGAGATGGGGCCGACTCCTCCTCCGGCTTTATTCTCGATCCTTAGGCTAGAATTCCTGATCCTTCTGCAAAAACAAGAAGAAACCCGTTGGAGGACGAGGCTCATTTTCTCCGTGGTACCTCCGACGATCAAGTCAACTAGTGATCTTGAGTGTGGTTTGAGGAAGAGTCCCTGGGCCATTGAGGTCCTTTTTAGCAAAGATAAATTCAGAGCTTTTATAAAGAAGTAGTAGAAAAAGAATCCTCCCTCTTTAACCTTCTTTCCCTCCTTTTATAGCCCCTTGCCTATGAGAGTTTGACTCTTGGCTTTGACTATGTACAGGAGGCGGTTGAGGGGTGAGCAGACAGGCTGCTGAGTCATCATTTTCCTTTCAGATGTTGGCTGACGATTGGAAGGGAAGTCATTCGAGTAAAGGAGAGAAATGTCTTATCAGTACCCTAGATTTGTCAGATGATGCAGGACGGAGAATAGGCCAGGTACTGGGTTGTCCTTCCCCCTCCAGATGGCGGCTGGTGATTGGAGGGGAAGCTATTCGAGCCCAGGAGAGCGTCATGGCGATCTCTGAGAAGTGACTTGTGAGGAGAATAAGCGGCTTATGCACGGATTTTGTCAGAGCGGAGATCTTGATGGGACTGATCTGTTGGCCTTCTTGTTTTGATGCTTTAACAAACAATTTATATCTAATATTATTTGTCTAGTGTTTGTGTTTTTCATTTATTCTAGGCAAACAGTATATTGGAGGATGGATGGAATCGAGCATTCACGATCATATCAAATGGATGTTAGCGGACTTATGAAGTGAAGCCTATGCAATTCAAATTAAAGATACAAGTTCTAGCTTCATCCGCAAGTGTACCAAGTCAAGCTTATTGAAGATCAAGATCACAAGCTTGGGTATTAGTTTAGGAGTTTATATTATGTGTGTTAAGTACTTTAAGCTCAATATCATATACACACACATTTTATTGGTTTCTATGTGTGTGTGTGTGTGTGTGTGTGTGTGTGTGTGTGTGTGTGTGTGT
>BQKN01035309.1:7048-26484 GCA_022839385.1 Asparagus kiusianus
TTATTGATTTGTTGTTTAGGTTAAGGGTTTTTCGTTATAGTTATTGATTTGTTCTTGCTGCTAATTGTTAGTTGCTAACTATAATTTTTGTTTTGTCCCTGTTTGTAGTTTTATTAAAGCGTACACCGGATCTATCAGGTCTATTAGCCGGCTTCAGATCCTCAATATATTACGCGATGGGCGACTGGATGATGCAGTAAGATTTTCGATTGGTATTTATTCATTAGCATATTTAACAATACTATTATTAATTACTTGTTGTCAACTTATGATAGCTTGTTGATACGCTGCTTGATTTAGTTTGTGAAAATAAGAGAGCGCCGTCCAGTGTAAAATTTGGGGTGGTCCCTGTTTGGTTTAGTGCAAGTTTATGTCTGGATGGTGATCTCCTACCTATCAGCACATAATCTATGATAAAAATGAACCTTCTTTTCATCAAAAGTTACCTTCATCATTGATTTCATTAAACTTTAGGCGTTACAAATGAATTCAAATAACAAAGAATTAAAAATTATAACTTTCTTGAAAATAAACACAAGATCCGTTCGTCGTCTCTTGCTTGCGTGGGTCTTTAGCCTGTGACGGGGATGTCGATGTCCGTGGACCACCTGGCAATCAGATCTGGTTCAAAGCTTCGTCGATCCGCGAGGAGATCTAGAAACTGAAGCGCCTATCTCGGAAAAAGCGAGATATTTTCTCTTCTTAGGATTACCGACGAGGGGTAATGCTAAGGAACGGATGCGGGTGATGTAGATCTGATGAAGAACTCTCTCGTGTTGAAGTGCTCGATCACTCTTCAATCCGGCAGGGCTTCGCCAATTCTCCAAAACTCCAGATCTGAAAAAATGAGACCTAAGGCTTGTATTTATAGGCTTGGGGGATAACGGAGCGGTTAAAACGGGCTACAGGGCCCAAATCCGCGTTGGGACACCCCTGGGGTGTCCCGGAAAATCCGAGACACCTCGAAAATTCTGAGACACCCCTGGGGTGTCTTGAAAATTCTGAGACACCCTTGGGGTGTCTTAGAAAATCCAAGACACCCCTGGGGTGTCTCACATTGACCGAGACGCTCCGTTGAGGTGCATTCGTCCGCTTCCACTGTAAATTCTTCGTCCGAACTCGGATTTTAGTGACTCGAAGTGCGTTGAAAGTCTGACGAAGAGTTCTATCAGCTCCGATGGTTGGATTATCTGTAGGATGAACGAGACACGAAGGGCGTTGTTCCTTTTGTAAACATCACGGGGCTCCCGATTAACCCGTGCCTTCGTTATTCTGAAATTCTGTCAGCTCACGTAGTTCATCAATTCACTTCAAGCATTTACCGACGTCAATCGAACTCCTGTGAACCAAATAGTGACGCTCATTGTCGTTCCTTAACACTGAGCTGTTCGTGGAGACCTACAGGCAATTTTTGATGCCTACAGATACCCCCTCCAAAGCGTTCCGGACTCGTTTCTTTTATAGAAGAGGCTGGAACACTTTGGATGTGATTGATCCAACCTTCAGTCAGTGTAAAGGACCTGTAATTAGTTTCAACTCTTGGCTCCTTCGATTTTCGGTCTATTCGATGCTTTGACGAATAACTGAAGTTCTTCCGGCGCTGCGTTTATCGCCTGGCCGTTGTCGGAGTCTCGAGTCTACCACCAGTGAGTTGAGTTTGGCTCGTGTCATTGAGTTGACTTTTGAACTGACTATCTCTGTCACATTGTGCTGACTTAGGGTTTCAGATCACCGTATGTTGACTTTTTGTCGTAACGCGTTGACTGGCGTTGACCTAAGGTTATGAGTTGACCGGCGTTGACCCTAGGGTTTTGAACATTGAGTGTTGTCGCAACGCGTTGAATGACGTTGATCTAGGGTTACGCGTTGACCGGCGTTGACCCTAGGGTTTCGAACGTCGAACGTTGACTTTTTGGTCGCAACGCGTTGACTAGCATTGACCTAGGGTTACGCGTTGACCAGCGTCGACCCCAGGGTTTCGAACGTTGAACGTTGACTTTTTGGTCGCAACGCGTTGAATGGCGTTGACCTAGGGTTACGCGTTGACCGGCGTCGACCCTAGGGTTTCGAACGTCGAACGTTGACTTTTTGGTCGCAACGCGTTGAACGGCGTTGACCTAGGGTTACGCGTTGACCGGTGTCGACCCCAGGGTTTCGAACGTCGAACGTTGACTTATTAATCGTAACGGGTTGACTGGCGTTGACCTAGGGTTACGCGTTGACCGGCGTCGATCCCAGGGTTTCGAACGTCGAACGTTGACTTTTTGGTCGCAACGCGTTGAACGGCGTTGACCCGGGATTACCGACGTTGACCCCAGGGTTTTGAACGTCGAATGTTGATTAGTGTGGATTTCGTCGAAATATCCAACAACCGACGAGAAATAAGCGAATTCGGATTCAAAAAGGGTTCCGGAGGCTCGAATAGGGTTAAGACACCCAAGGGGTGTCTCAACAAAACCAAGACACCCTTGGGGTGTCTTTGTATTGCCGAGACACCCTTGGGGTGTCTCGGTTTTACCGAGACACCCTTGGGGGTGTCTCGGCCAAAACCGAGAATCCCCCCCCCCTTTTTTTCTTCTTTCCTTCTTTTGTTGTTTCCCCCTTTGCTTTCTTTCTTATTTTGATTTTATTTCCTCTTTTGTTTTCCCCCTCTTTCCATATTTTCAAAAGAAGATCCTTTCCTTTTTAAAACTCTTTCTTCTTCCTTGCCTCCATACACCATTGCTTACCTCTAACAAACCCATTAAAATTTTCGGATTTTTGGTGCTCCCCTTGGCCAAAATTTCTTTCCTCCCAAGCTAGGGTTTCATCACCTTCAAGCTCAAGCTCTTGATTTGGGTAAGTTTTCTTTCAAAACTCTCCTCTTTTTCAAAAAAGATTGTAGCTTTATGTTTGTGATGGGGGTATGCCATGAATTCATATGCAAAGATCACAACTTTTTATTCTCATGAGTTAAAAGATAGGCTCTTTAATGATGGGTTGTGGATGCACAAAGCTTTGGGGGGTTTTATGCAAAATTTGCAATGGGGCCGAAATTTGGGGGACTTTTATGCAAAAGTGGACTGAAATTCGTAGGGGCTTTTATGCAAAATAGGACTGAAATTTTGAGGCTTGGATGTTTGACACAATTGGCCATAACTTTGAGGTGTGCTTCATGCAAAGAGATCACAAATTGTTGAGGGTTTATTTGCAAAATTGCTCATAAATGTTTTAGAGGGACTTATTTGCAAAAAGGGCAGAAAATTCAAGGCTGAAAACCAAGAAGTTTAGACCACAAAACCACGATCAAAGTTTTGAGAAGGATATGTGGGCTTTAAATTGAAATTTGTGAAGGGGTCTATATGCAAAATTGGCTAAATTTTACAAAAGGGTTTATTTGCAAAATTAACCAAAATTGTGGGATACTGGGGGTGCCATGTGATCAGGTATGATGACCATGACCCAACTCGAGCGTGTCCTTGACCCGAATTTAGCCTTGAACACGAGGGGTATTTTGGGTATTTCACCAAAATTTACCGTGAAAATGACAATCATTGTTTCGCATGCACGAAATTTATAGGTTTAATTAGACTTCAACTATAAAATCCTATTTATTCATAGGACTTTAGTTCAAGTTCTTAATTTCCCTTTTTAAACTTCGTGTATTCATATTGTACCCGACTTACTGCTTTTTATTGCAGATTTTTGATGTCTCCACGTCGACCTCGACCTCCTAGGAGTCGCTCCCGTTCGCAGCCTAGCGAGGAAGAAGTCCCTACAGTATCCTCCCCTCCAGCGGCTTCCTTTTTTGGGGGTGAGAATTTTTTTCTCTTTTTTTTTGTATCCCCGATTGATCCCTTCGCGGGTCATGAAGGAAGAACCGACACCCTCCTTCACGGGGGTCGAGGTTTCGGACTTGTTTTGCTTGGTCAATTCAAGTCTTCTGGCATATTGGGGCGATTTTGTATCGTCTTACACTTTGTAGGTTGGTGTATGTTACCACGTTATTTACGTGATGATGCATACCGCCCTACCGGTGTAGGCCATTCAAAATCGTCACTCCAATTTCCCTTGGATGATCTTATCTCACTTTTTTATGAGATGGATTTTCTGACTCTATTCTTGTGTTTTGTTGCAGTCGAGTTCCCCGTGGGCAGCCTCCCTCATCATGCCCCTACTGGTTGTAGCAGGGAAGTCTTCTCTTCGGCTTCCATCAGGCAGGCCATTGGTCCACTCCCTCAGTTTGACAGAGATCGCTCCGACGAATCCTGTCGTTTGATACGGGATGGAGGGCGTCATTGCTTACGCCAACTTATTACGGATGCTTCCTTTACTGCGGACTCTACTTCTACTCAGGCTTTAAAGAAGCCCAGCTTTCTGTTCGGAGATCACACTGAGGATCCTGCTACGTTGACTCTTATCGAGGAGCATTGGCTGACTCTTGACGAAGGAGCCCTCCTGTATATTCCCTCCATTCCTCGTCAATATTCTTTCACTCATTTGGAGGGACAAGCCGTGGAGCGACAGATGTCTTGGCATCTTACCGATGATGCTGAACGAGTTCAGTATGGATATTCCTCTCATCATAAGACTCCTGGTTCTGCTGGGTATCATTCCATCCGCGGTCTTCGACCAGGGATCATGGGTCTTGACACTGCACCCCCAGGCGAGGTATCAGTAGCTGCCCCTACTGTAAAGAATCGTCTGGCTCATCTTGGGAGAAGGTTACCTCCACCAGATTATAGATGCTATGGTTGGGCTTTCTCACAAGCCAAGGGATGGTGGACACGCATGACCAGTTACGTCTTGGGGCGCTGGGAGAAGGATTTGAAGAGCAGTGGATTATATGCACCTATATGAGCCACCATGTACGGACTTCCGGTCAGCTGCCGCCATTTCTTGGCGTTGTTGGAGACATACATGCCCGACAGTAACACGTTCCTAACCAGCGGCGGAGAGTTAGGGTTGGCCTTACATGAGATGTATCAGGTTTCTGGTCTTCCGATGGGGGATTGTCCATATCAGGAGTACTTTCCCTCGAACCAGCAGTTGGGGTGGTTGAAGAAAGATACTCCCGATATGTATGATACTCTTTGGGACCTCACTTGTCATTATTATACCTCCTTGATCAAGATTTCTCCTCCAGCGAAGAGGAAAAGGCAGATCAACTTGAAGCAGTTTGGTGTCTATTAGTTCCCAAATTTGGAGGGTGACTCCGGCGAGCCTCTTCGTGAGTTAGATGTCTTGACCCCTACCGCCATTAATGAGTTGATGGAGAAGGCTGAGGCTCGTTCTTATACCATTGCCAGTGCTGAGGGAGCTTTTCCTGCAGGAACCAAGTTTCGTTCGTTTCTCCGCCGTGCACAGAAGTCCATTGAGCCCCGGACTCTTCTAGCAGGTTATCTTGCCCTCTGGTTGAAGAAATGTGTTGTTCCGTACCAGTTTTCAGACGCCTTACCTCTCGAGGTGCTCTTCCCCGCAGTTCAGCTAGCTTATGGGAGGGAGCTTTCTCTGCTCCCAGCGATGGTTGCTGGCATCCATTGCGAGCTTAGGTGTCTGGTCAGTGGTTTTACGCAGGTGGGTTCTGAACCATCGACCGAGCTTGTTTGTCCGAAGGTTGAGCTTCCTTATGCGTATCTGATAGCGTGGCTTGTTCTTCACCGTCCTGACTTGATGTCGGCGCCCAGTATTGTTGATGTCCCCGTTCCTTTCGTGCAGTTGTTGGAGAGGAGCAGATGGCTCGGGAAGAAATTCAGTGATGTACAACGAGAACTTCAAGTTCGTAAGAGCTGGGAGTTCTTCAAGTGTTTTCCTCACTTTTCGGGTCGCTATGGTGACGTGCTGATTGACGAGGAGAAACCCAGAAGTAACCGGATTGTTCTCGACGTTGGTTGTTTCCGCTGGTTAGTGAACATCCATGTTGGGTATCTTGTTCTTCGGGTGAAGAATCGTTGCCACATAGAGCCTTACCTTCCCTGCCGTTTTGCTCGTCAGTTCGGTTATGACCAACTATATGTTGGGAATCCGAGCCGTGGTTTGAAGGTTGAGGGAGGGCTTATTGACGGCGTACAGGCGTGGCTATGGACTATGGTGGGCTGCACCGGAGCCTATTTTGCTCTTCCTTCATATAGACGCAAGCCGTTGATTACTTTCCTCAGTTGCAAGTGGTTCCTTTCCGCCGTTGAATCCATAGGTGTGAGGAGTCTTTCAGAGTTACAGTCTGAACACTCGGTCCAGGCTGCTATGATGGCTGCTCGTAAAACTGAGCTTGCTCGGAAACAGAGGAAGAGGCATGCCAAACCTTCTCGCTCGAGCAGAGATGATGAAGAGCTCCTTCCTATTGATGATGATGACGAGACTTCTGAGGAGGAATATGTGGATACAGATACCGATAAAGAAGAACTTGATGCAGGTTTGCCATGCTCTTTGATCTTCTTTCTCGACTTCAATTAGTATCAACAACAGATCTTTTTCGCTTAATGAAATGACCCTTATTACCTCAGGTAGGAAATCCGACGATCATGAGTCGCTCGCTTCTCGTTGTGCGAGATCCGGGTCTAGCGGCCAATCTCCTACGCATGTTGAGACACGTGGCAAGTCCGCGCATGAACGACCCGTTGGTTCTATGAGGGCTGGTACTCCGAAGAAGAAGAAGACCGCTCATAAACCACACATCGGTCGGCACCCCTACGGAGTAGATCTAGAAGACATTGCCGACAGAGAGGAAGGTAATATTTCGTCGTCTTCATTGCTTTAAGATGACTTACCTTCTAGGATTCGTAATTATGTTTTATGTTCCAGGGTTCTTTGAAGAGGGCGAACTCCCATTGTCTCCTGTGTTCCCTGGATCTGATAACATAGATAGCTTCATGCAGCAGATGTGTGACGCCCTTCGTGACGGTTCCCTGGGTATCGATGCAAACATTGATACTGAGCAGGTGAATAGTGTTGAGCCCACCGTTCCACGTTCAGGTATATCCATATTCGATGATACCCTCCTCGAATAGTATTTATGAGAGTTAGGGAATTCATGATTATTTTGTGCTTTGCTTTCTTTCAGACTATTTGAAGAATCCCAGCGTGGATATTGGGGAAAAAGAATCTTCTTTTCCTACTACAGGTATTTCTGAGCTTTCCTTTCTTCTCTATCTTCTTATACATATGTCCAACACTTAAATTATTCTGCAGATGTCGTAGTAGAGAAGCCAGTTGAGAATGGGACCTTTCATGATATAGGTTTCGAGGAACAGCGGTGTGCCTCTGCACCGTGTTTCTCGGGACCCGATGCTGGATTATTAGCCGACTTGCTGGCTGAACAGACTACCAGAGGAGCCGTGAGACCACCCTGTGAGAGTGATTCCTTCACAGGTATATATCTGATTCCCTTCATTTTGCTTGATCTTTTATCTAACTAATGAAGGATTAATATTACAGTACCAGTCATTGGGACTGATTCAGTAACGATCTCCAGCACATCTCGTTTACCTCGGAGTGACAGACTCGCAGGTATGCAGGCGATCTTGGATGTCATGCTACTTTTCATTTATCTGATTTTTTGACTAAAAGATGGGTGTAATCATAGGACCAGCCACTGGGACCGATACCCTTATGACTCCTGGCATTCCCGTTGCATTTGAGGACGATGGAGTTGTAGGTATGCATACGATCTTGTCATCCCGATTTTCTTTATTTGTCCAAATTTCCATTTTGACTAATAAAGAAGTGTAACTATAGGACCAGCCGTTGTGCCTGATACCACTACAGTTTCTGGGACCGATAGTTTGCATAAAAGTGGCGTCTCCCCGCCACCGCCGAGTGGTATGACCGATTTGCCTACAGGGGTTGATATACCCTCCATGACCACTCCTGCCGTTATCTCGGAGCCTGTCGGACCTCAGCCCGAGGGGACCTCCGTTGGCATAGGTATACTCGGACTTTCCCTTCAGGTTTTCTTATTATATTCGATAATCTCTTAGCTTTCTACACTGCTGCTTGTAGGATCTCGATCATCTCTATATGAGCGTGTCCGCGACCTTTTGGTCGATACCGACCCCGACAGAGACATTTTTCGTATAGACCTCGGCTTTTTTACCGCCTTTTTTAACGGCATGATCGAGAAACTTCTTCATCGAGGATATCGTTTCGATCAGTTCAGGCGTTCCTTCTCTCGCTACATGATGATGATCAGAGAGGAAGGGTATCCAGAGTTGGCCGACTCCTTAACCGTCGATTTTACTGTTCTGGAGTCGGAGATCCGAGAGTTGGAGGAATTGAAGGCTAATGGGGCTTCTTCCTTCGTGTCTTCTCAGCTGGAGCATAGGTTGTCGCAGTGGCATGATTTGAGATCTTCCATCGGCCGCGAGCTTCAGTCACATGAGAGTTCCATTGCGCAGCTGATGGCTACCGTGGCGAGGAAGGATACAGATAGAGCCGAGTTACTCAGCTCTTTGGATTCCAGCCGCGAGGAAGTGGCTAGGTTGAAGGAGGCCTTGAAGCACGCCGAGGAGTCCGTTACTATTATTGCAGATGACCTGGCTGGATTAGAGCGTTCTCGTGAACAGGCACTCGAGAAGCTAGGATCCACACAGGAGAGATTGATAAAGCTGAAGAGTGAAGCCGTGAAGATCTTGAGTAGTTCTGAAGAATCTGTCCGGGCTGGTCTGCAGGCAGAACTTGAGCAGAGTTATGTAGATAGGCTTTCTAGTTTAGAGTCTCATGTTCTTAGCCGCCAACTGCCTTCGGGTTAACGAGCTTTTTATTGTATGCTTTTGACTTGATCTATTAATAGAGACTCCGCATTTGCTTCTTTCATGATATTTCTTTATTTACTTTGAACCCAGCAATGATAAAATTTACAGGATTTTTGGCAAACCCACAGCCATCAACGGGTTTGATATGCCTTTACCGATTACCGTTTGAATCGGGCTAACATGTGAATTTTTAAAACCCGTCTCACATGTAACGTTGTGCTAAGAGAATTGCTTTTCTTAGATTTAATGCTATGACTTTGAATACATAGACTTAACCGTTTCTTAAAGGGAAAAGGTACCCCGCACCGCGTATTAGATGACGACTTATCCCTTCTTAGGCTTCGGGATGAAATTCCCCAGATTTAAATTCTGGTGTCTTCTTCAATCGGTAAAAGACTAAACCGGCTACACGTGTTAGGCATAGACTTTAGGGTTTTTGGCAAACCCCCAGCCTTCAACGGGTTTGATGTGCCTTTACCGATTACCGTTTGAATCGGGCTAGCATGCGGATTGTCTAGATCCGTTCCGCATGTAACGTTGTGCTAAGAGAGTGAATTCTCTGAGACTCCGTGCTATGATGTCGAATACATAGGCTTCGCCTTTGTTACGGGAATAGGCTACCCGGCCACACGTGTTAGGTGTGGACTCATCCCTTCTTAGGCTTCGGGATAAAATTCCCCAGGTTTAGATCCTGGTGTCTTTTTCAATCGGTGAAAGACTAAATCGGCAACGCGTGTTAGGCGATGACTTATCCCTACTTAGGCTTCGGGATAAAATTCCCCGTGCACAAAGTGCCTGGATTGGGAATTGGGAATTATGTCTTTTCTAAGAACAAAGACAGACTGGAAAAATGGGAGAGGAAGAATTTTATATTCTATCTCCCTGTGCTGAAGAGAAAGAATTTTATATTCTATCTACAGCTGGAAAGGAAACTCGAGGTGGGATCTCCACCCTCAAAATCCGGAAGGGTGAAACTAAGAGTGGGATCTCCACTCCGAGAATCGGAAAGGTTCAAACGGCCCTAACTTTTATAGGATTGGTCATTTGAATCAAAAGAATCCATCATTCATTGAGGAGAAAGCCCAATTTCGACCCTAACTTTTATAGGTTTGGTGGGAAAAGGAACAAAGGCAGATTTTCGTTTATCGAAAAGGAATGACTCGGTCTTAACCCTGTCATTTGTAGGTTTGACTAAGTGAGATTGGGAATAATCCTAACTTTTATAGGTTTGATTGTCCGAACTGAAAGTGGACCTCTCGTTCATGGGAGGAATCGAGAGAGGCATTTGGCTTTGGTCTTAACTTTTATAGGTTTGACCTGAAAGCAAAGAGAGTGGAATACAGGTAGCAATGAGAATGCCAAATCGTACTATCACTCAAAGGAAGACTTCAATGTTAAGTGATTAGGACCTAACATGTTAAGTCTGAGAATTACCAATGACTGGCAGATAGGAATTTTGGTGGATCCACCGTCAATTAATTTGATCAGTGGATAGTTTGGTGAGGGAAGATTAATCGATCAAAGGATTAGATCTCGTCTCACAAAATAACTCATGAGAGTTAGAATTTGACAAGAAGAAACATTTCGACGTTCGGAGTTCGAACGTGGATTCCTTACTCATCTTTTCTACATTGACTAGGTTATCCCTAAGAATACCACATGTGGTATTCTTCCGGGAACTTCCCGATACATCAATTTTCCTGAAGATACTAAGGATAGTATCTTTTTAGGAATTTACCATTTATTGGCATCATAAGCCGGTCACCATCCTTGGTGACTAAGCGATATGCGTCGTTCGAGTAAACTGTCTCTACTACGAATGGTCCCATTTGGGTTCAAACTTGCCCTTCTTCTTGGAGTTAAGGATCATAGGCCGTCTTTCAGTTAAGACCAAATCCCCTTCTTTAAAACTCCTTTGTCGGACCTTTTTGTCGAAGGCTCGAGAAATTCTAGCTTGATAAAACTCAATATGCTGTTGAGCTTCCAGGCGCTTTTCATCGAGCATCTCGAGTTCTTCGAGGCGTTTCTGATGTTGTTCTTCGGTCGTCATCTGGGTTGCAAAAGCGATCCGAAGAGACGGAATTTGGATTTCCAAAGGGAGAACGGCTTCACATCCGTACACCAATGAATATGGGGTTGCGCCGGTCGGTGTACGCACCGTAGTACGATAGGCCCATAGAGCCGCGCCGAGCTTGTCATCCCAATCCCGTTTATTATTCTTCACGAGTTTTGACAAGAGCTTTATGATAGTCTTGTTGAAGGCTTCAGCTAATCCATTTGCTGTGGGATTGTAAGCCGTTGACGAGATATCCTGAATTTTAAACTTTTCGCAGAACCTTATGAAGGCGTTGCTGACAAATTGAGGACCACTGTCATGTATGATTTGTCTTGGAACACCATGCATGTAGATGATATGGTGCTTGATGAATGCAATGACGTTGCTCGTTTTAACTTCTCTGAGTGGAACTGCTTCAGCCCATTTGGAGAAGTAATCGGTAATCGCCAGGATGAACCGGTCACCTTTGACTGATGGGGGATTTATAGGACCAATAATGTCCATTCCCCAAGTCTCAAACGGCCATGACGTTACCGAAGGATACAGATGCTCTGGAGGTTGGTGCATATAATTCGCGTGTACTTGACACGCATGACACTTTTGGGCATACGCGATTGCATCACTCATCATGAAAGGCCAAAAATATCCCATTCTTCTGATGCGGTCATAAAGCTTGGGACCAGGTTGGTGTGCGCCACACTCTCCTTCATGCGCCTCTCTAAGGACTTCTTCAGCTTCTTTGGTTGATAAGCAACGTGCTAGCAACCCATCGTACCCCCTGCGGTATAGCGTTCGATTCTCCATATTATAGTAGAATCTTGGTGCTCTTCGTCTGATTGAATCTCTTTCCTTCATATCTTCTGGCAAGATTCCATGCAAGACGTAGTCGATGATGGGGAAACGCCAATCTCGTGGTTCGAACTCGACTTGAGTAGCGTGCACCTCTTGAACCTCTTCTTCCTTGTCATCTTCATCGTAAAGCGGCACTAAGAGTTGGTGAGTTCTTACCGTAACAAACTGTTCCGTCCCGGGAGGCTGTGCCAGAGATACGGCTAAAGCTGCTAACGCATCTGCGTATGTATTCTATAATCGTGGCACGTGTTCGATGAAGAATCCTTCAAATGATTCCGCTATTTCCACTGCCATCTTGTGGTATGGTATTAAATCCTAACTTTGGACTTCATACTCCCCTTGGACTTGTTTAACTATTAGTTGAGAATCACCGAAAGCTTCGAGATACTCAACCCCCAGCTCCTTAGCGAAATTGAGTCCTATAATCAGTGCGTTATACTCTGCTACATTATTCGAGCATGGCTCGATTAACGAATAGGCTCGAGGCATCACATGTTTTCCTAGAGAAACTAACACAACTCCAACTCCGGAGGAAACCTTAGAACATCCTGTAGCACTTGCCATATTAGCTGCTCGTGAAGTGCCGTTGAAGTACAAACGACATACTTGTTGGTGCGAAGTTGCGTTGACTTCATGGGTTTTATCAGGTAGGTCGTCATATATCTCGGCGGTGTCCGTAGTTGGATTAGCTGCCAAGAGATCACAGATGGCCTGACCTTTTACCGACTTCTGTTGTTTAAAATATAAGTCATATTGGGACAAGAGTAAGGCTCATTTTGCTAACCGCCAATTCATGGAAGCTGGTTGAGTCATGAACACTCGGACTGGGTTAACTTTAGAGATAACATAAATGGTCTGTCCAACCAGATAATGTCGCATCTTCTGAATAGCGAACACTAAAGCGAGGCATTCTCTCTCGATCATGGGATATCGAGATTCAGCGCCTACCATGGTTCGGCTTAAATAATACACCGCCTGCTCATGACCGTTATCGTCATCTTGTGCAAGTAATGCACTTAATGAGTGGCTCGTCGCCTTGACATAAATCAAGAACGGTTTGCCTGATTTCGGTGCGACGAGTACGGGAGGTTTTGAGAGATATTCTTTAATACTCTCGAATGCCTTTTGACAAGCATCGTCCCACACGAATGACACGCCCTTCTTTGTGAGCTTGGAGAACGGTTAGCATTTCCCTAAAAGATTCGAGATGAACCGACGAATATAAACTAATCGCCCTTGCAATCCTCTGAGTTCCTTGAGGTTTCTCGGCGGTTGTAATTCATTAATCGCCTTTACTTTATCAGGATCGATGTGAATACCTTTGGTGGTGACGACGAATCTCAGGAATTTACCACTGGACATTTCGAGGAAAGACTTGGTAGGATTCATTTTCAATTGATGGGCTCGCATCAAGTCGAACATGGTCTTCAAGTCCTTAATGTGATCTTTCTTATCACGACTTTTCACGACCAAATCATCTACGTAGCATTCGACAGTCTTCCGAATATGCTCCTGAAAAATCTTTGACATGGCTCTCTGATATGTAGCACCTGCATTCTTTAACCCGAAGGGCATGACTGTGTAGCAAAAAACGCCAAGGGGTGTTCTGAACGCGGTGTGTTTTTCATCGTCTGGATGCATTTTTATTTGGTTATAACCAGAGAAACCATCCATAAAAGACATCCTCTCAAATCCGCACGTATTGTCGATAATGACATCCGTGATGGGAAGGGGGAAATCATCTTTTGGGCAGGCAGCGTTGAGGTCTCTAAAGTCGATACAAACCCTGATTTTCCCATTCTTCTTAAGAACCGGGACAATGTTGGCAAGCCACTCTGGATGTTTCTCTTCCCTAATGAAGCCCGAGTCGACAAGCTTTTTAACCTCGGCTTCGATCGCCTCCATCATTTGCGGACGAAACCGTCTTTGTTGTTGCTTGATAGGTTTGACATCTGATTTAATATTGAGACGATGTACTGCTATGTTTGGATCGAGCCCTGGCATGTCTTCATAATTCCAGGTGAACACATCGATGTATTCCCTGATAAGAGAAATTAACTCTTCTTTCTCTTCGGGTAGGAGGCTGTCGCTAATGAATATCGGCTTCGGATTTTCCTCACTTCCCATATTCACTTGGACTACTTGGTCTTCGGTAGGAGGTTCTCTTTGTTCGAACCTATCACCGTACTGCATGTTTAAGTGATGAACCCAAGGATCTTCCCAAGTCGGCATCTGATCGTCTTCTTCTATTGTCGCTGGATTAACCGTAACCATGTTCGACATTAGTTTCTTAAACATTTCACCCAGACTAGCGTCGGAATCCTAAGCAGAAGAGTCAGAAGAGTGTCTGTTTCTAGCTTTGTTAGCAATTTGATCAATGACTTGCCAGCAACACTCGTCGTCGGATGAGGAGATATAACCTAGACCTCTTTTGTGGCGATAATAATCATCGGGTTTTCCTTTTGGTACATAGGCCATTCGAGGTGGAACCCGCGGACCTCGACCAAAGCAAAGACCCTCTCCGAGCTTGAAGTCATATCCATACTTCTCCATTAGATCGCGCGCTTTCGTGTCATACCTGAATAGATGAGGAGCAGGTTTATCATCGTCGTCTTCCTCTTCCAAGAAGTGGTCGGGTATCGGAGATTTTCTTCCTTTGCCGTAGACGACCTCCTTTCCACCCCCTGTCCCTGCGGGGATGACAAGCGTCGTTCTGCAAGGGTCGTGTACCTGCTTTTTCGTCATGCAAAATGATTGAAGTGGCATATACAAGTCAGGGTTATCATAAAGCTCTTTAGTTACATTATCAAGACACATCAAATACTCTAAATCATCGTTTATTGATATCTCTTCGGCAAGTTGCCAATTACAACTACTTTCCGATGATTTATCATCGTCAAGATTGATTACAATGGGTACAATGTCATTAAGTACAAAACCACCATCATAATCAAACCCAGCTTCGGTATCAGCTTCATCCCCGCTGTCCGTTCCTTGGGCTGATGGTTCAGTATCGGATTCGGCACCGTATAAAAGGGAATCTGTAAAATAGTTCTCCAATCCCTTAAACGATTGCTTATCCGCGACCACCGTCTTAACTTCATTATTTGTGTCCACATACTTGAGGCATTAATGTAGAGTTGACGGGACTATAAGGTTACCGTGGATCCAAGGTCGACCCAACAGTAAGTTATAGGATGTTTCCGCGTCAATCACATAACATGTAACTTCTGACTTCAAATCCCCGATCTGGCATTTGATTCGAATCTTCCCCAAGGGTCTGGACCCGCTGGTGTTGAATCCATAAATCGTAGTGCCAGTGGAGGCTAGTTTGCTAGTCGGAATTTCGAGATGATGCATCAATCGAAATGGCATGATGCTAACAGCGGAACCCGGATCGACTTGGATCCGGTTGACCATGCTGGAACCAATGTGCCCAGTGAAATACAAAGGCCGATCATGCTTTGAGTTCTTCGTCTGCATGTCTTCCTTGGTAAAAGAAATGCAGGGGAAATGATGCGCCGTGAGATTGCAGTGTTGAACTGACGACTCCGGTTCCTCAGAAGATGGCTTGATTCGAGTCAAGAAAGCTTCAGAGTCGCTCAAGGCTTCTTGTAATGCTTTCCTTGTATCCTTTGAGAGACGCAACAGCTCGTATAGGGTTATCCTAGCCAGGATATTGGCTAACTGCGCCATAATGTCAAAATGGTGCGGAGAGCTTGCATTTCTCGGTTTGTCTCTCCCAATCGGATGATTGAATCGAGACTGCCTCGGGTTTTGGGCTTCTTGACGTAAAGGCTCTTTCCCTTTCTCCTTTTGCTGGACTTTCTCCGTAGCTACAGGTGTTGGGGGAGTTGCTGTAATTCCCAGTTCTGCCAATATCTTGGAAGGAGCGGTTTTGGTGCCCAATTGCTCGGAAGCATCCGGGTACTTATAGTGATACTCATTCCCACTTCGGGTTGCAAAGGCCTCCTGTTCATCTTCAGAAAGCGGGAAGGCGGGAATTTCTTCGTCATCTTCTCCTGGAATAGCAGAAGCTCCATAACAAGACTTGCCTTTTCCTTTTGACCTTTTCTTGGAAGAGGCTCCAGTCCATTGTTCATCTCCAATCAAGTCCGGATGAACCCAAAGGATCTCACCATTCGGGGCTGTATGTGGTACCAGTCCTTTCTGGCGCTGTTTGTGAGGATCATCGTTCACCGTCTTCACTGCTGCATTTATTACTGGTTCATGTTGGAATCAGTTCAAAGGAACAGACCCGAAGCTAATCGATACTGCATTCGCACCCACTTTCTTCTCCTTGGGTTGCTTCATAGTGATGACCCCGACATCGATTAGGGCTTGGATCTTATCTTTAAGAGCGTAGCATGCCTTGGTAGGATGGTGCACCGCTCTGTGAAAAGCACAGTATTTTGGATCACTAATTCTTTTAGCGTCTTCTTGATCCTGGACCGGAGGCAACTTGATCTTGTTGTTCTCGATAAGGTATTTAAAAATACCGGGAACTTCATCCTCTTTGAATGAATAGACCTTCGGAAACTTTGGTTCTGAAGCCTTTTGCTTCTGGGGCTGTTGCTGCCACCTTGATTGTTGTGGCGCCTTTTGTTGCTGCTGCTGCGGTTGCGCTTACACCTCGAATGTTTGATTTGCGTCCACAACATTCGCATGTGCTTTTCCCTTCCCCTTAGGGACAAAGTTTTGTTGTGGAGCATTATTCGCTATTTGCCCTCTTTCAGCCTTCTTCCTTTTAAGGAACCGCTCGGCTCGTTCTCCTCGCACCTTCAAGTCCTTCCAGGTCTTCGGTGGTGCCATTCCCATAGCTTTGAGGATGTCCAACGAAAGATTATTGTGACAAGTCTCAAGAATAAAGTCTTCGCTGACCGGATCTCGGCAATTCATTGCTTTGTTTCGGAACCTCTTCATGAAGTTTTCGACCGTCTCACCATTTTTCTGCTTCTCATCGAATAGTGTACCGATCAAAATCTCGGTGTCGTCATCAAAGAAGTTCGTCAGAAACATATCTTCCATGTCATCCCAACTGCTGATACTTCCGGGCTTGAGACGGCGATACCAGTCGAAGGCTGCTCCGCGAAGAGTGCCGACGAATGACCGCACCATAAGAGGTTCATTCCCAGAAATGATTCCTAAATGAGACTTAAAATATATTAAGTGTTGGGTAGGGGAACCCTTTCCATCAAACGGCGTAAAGTTGATTAAATTAAACTTTGTCGGATACGGAATTGATTCCCACTCCCTTGGGTATGGACATGGTATGCCGGACCTCTTCACTTCTTGAGCATTCATCAACGCGTTGATTTTGCTCTCCAAGTCCTTCATCTTCTTGTCTTCACTCGTATCTGTCTTCGAGTGGCTTCGGGGAGAGGTAACGTGGTCCTCTTTCGCATTATCATCCACGGGACCGCCTCCATTGTCGTTGTTGACAGGAGGGATATTTATGTTGACATTATTCTCTTCCCGTTCATTCTCATCTTGATTCTGATTATTGCGTCGACTGGGTTCTCCTTGGTGAGTTGTCAGTGTCGCAATTTGCTGGTCATGCATCTCTCTCATCCGTTGCATGGCCATCTCCATCTCGAACTTGAAAGTTTCCTTCTGCTTATTCAGGGCATCTTCAAGCATCTTGGTTACTTGCTCGGCTAATTGATCACCGGGGGATGGATATTTGAAGTGATACTCATTTCCACTCCGGGTTGCAAAGACTTCTTGCTCTTCTTCGGAGAGCGAGAAAGCTAGGATTCTTTCGTCATCTTCTCCGGGGATAGCAGAGACTCCGCAGCAAGACTTCCCTTTCCCTTTTGATTTCTTTTTTGATGACGATCCGGCCTATTGTTCATCTTCAATTAGGTCGGGGTGAACCCAGAGAATTTCGCCATTTGGGGCTGTGTGTGGCACAAGTCCCTTTTGGCGTTGTCCATGTGGGTCATCATTCACCGTCTTCATTCCCACTTTAGTGATGCATTTTGGCTCGAACCATGTTGTGGGCACCGATCCAAAGCTGATCGACACTGCGTTTGCTCCCACGTTCTTTGCAGGCTTCGGGGTTATGACTCCTACATCAATCAACGCCTGGATCTTGTCCTTGAGGTGGTAACAAGACTTCGTAGGGTGGTGGACCGCTCTATGGTACGCGCAGTACTTCGGGTCCGTCACTTTGCTGGCCCCTTCATGATCTACGATCATCGGTAGCTGGATTTTGTTGTTCTCCAACAAGTACTTGAAGATGCCGGGAACTTCATCATCCTTGAAGGAGTAGACTTTGGGAAAACTTGGCTCCGAAGACTTCTGCTTCTGAGGCCGTTGCTGCCATTGCGACTGCGACTATTGTGGCGCTCGTTGTTGCTGCTGTTGCTGAGGTTACAATTGAAAAGTTTGGTTAGCATCAACGGCATTAGCATGAGCTTTACCTTTTCCTTTCGGGTTGAAGTTCTGTTTCGGAGGATTTGTTGCCGGTTTGCCTCTCTCCGCCTTCTTTCTTCTGAGGAATCGCTCAGCTTGCTCCCCTCGGATTTTCAGATCCTTCCATGTCTTGGATGGTGCTGTGCCCATTGCCTCCAACACGTCCAGCGAAAGGTTGTTATGACAGGTCTGGAGGATGAATTCCTCAGTGATCGGGTCCCGGCAATTCATCGCTTTGTTCCGGAACCTTTTGACGAAGGTGTCGACTAACTCCCCATCCTTCTACTTCTCATCGAGCAACGATCCGATAGAGATCTCGGTGTCATCGTCGAAGAAATTTGTGAGGAACTTAGTCTCCATGTCGTCCCAGCTGTTTATGCTACCTGGCTTGAGGCGGCGATACCAATCGAAGGCGGCTCCGCGAAGAGTGCCAACGAATGACCGCACCATTAGAGGCTCATTACCAGAGATTACCCCCAAGTGTGATTTGAAATAAATCAAATGCTGAGTGGGTGAACCCATCCCATTAAACGGCGTGAAGTTAATTAGACTGAACTTCGCCGGATATGGGATTGATTCCCACTCTCTTGGGTAGGGACAAGGAATGCCTGTCTTTTTCGTCTCTTGAGCGGAAATCAATGTATTGATTTTGCTCTCGAGGTTTTTGATTTTCAGACTTTCACCTGAGTTTTCATCAGTACGATTCGGAGGTGGAAGCGTGGTGTTGTGACTAGCATCCTCATTGCCACCCCCTGCATTAATGGGAGGATCATTGACATTGCGGGTTTCATCCGCATTCGCATTCTCCACTTCCTGAGCAACTGGATTACGGCGGCTTGGTTCGCCTTGCTGGTTCGTCAGTGCCTGGATCTGTTGATCATGCATCTCTCTCATGCTCTGCATGGCCATCTGCATTTCGAACCTGAAGCTTTCCTATTGTTTGGCCATGGCTTCTTCGAGCATCTTGGCCACTTGCTCCGCGCTTATCATGAATGACTTGCGAGGTTGTCCTTCACTGGACACAGTATTGTCAGACGCAATTGCTGAGCCGGCATCTGATTCTTCATCTCCCGAAGGTACTCTTGTCCGAACTCTACCATACGTTGCACGAATGATAGCTCCGGACTGAAGACGAGTTACACGTCGGGGCACCTCTGGAATCGCCTCGGGGTTGTCCTGAGCCGATGTTCCTTTACTGGTCATGTTGGCGGTTGTTTGTAGGAAAAATTGCAATGAAGAGAATAAAAGAAAATTGAATTGAATTCCTTTAATTCCGATTACAACTTGATTACAAAAGAGAAGAAAACAAATTGGGTTTTCTCCTTTGTTTAAAACTGGGTTCTTCTTGGTAGCGATGGAATGCTTCCTTCGATTGTTCGCGT
>BQKN01035316.1:0-12729 GCA_022839385.1 Asparagus kiusianus
TAATTTTTGGAGCTAGAAGGTTGCTCTCTAATGGTTTGGATGGTTTCATTATAATCAGCCGAATTTTCAATTGTATTATCTAAGCGAGTTTCATATTCAGACAAAACATTGATAGTAGGAGATCTATTTAAAGATAGGTCTTTTAATCTCTTAGTTAATTCTTTAGTAAGATTACTCATTTTCTCACTTAGTTTAAATGGTTTATTATTTCCTAATTTGATATTCTCAGTGAAAGCCTGAGGGGCAAAAGGTGGCATAGATATCTGGTTGATGATAGGCTTTTTCATGTCAAGGAGCATATTTTCAATCCTATCAGTTTGTTTACTTGGTATTCAGTAAAACCATCAAGATTCCACTCAACAAGAGAATTCCCATCAAAATTTGCCTTATGATTATTAGTTATTTCTTCAAATTGCATATCAGCAGGAGTGGGTCTTCTATAGTAATTTTTGGAGCTAGAAGGTTGCTCTCTAATGGTTTGGATGGTTAGCTATAAACAATAGATATATCCTCTCATCCGTCTACACTATATTCCCCACGAGCTAGCTCTATCGTATCAAGGCTAAACAAGTCCTGGTCACGGTTGATATCAGAGCCAAGTTAGTCGATGGAGGAGTCGGCCTGCAATGGTTAACCCATAGACCCCGCCAGCCGGTGTATATCCCAGTGAGAAACAACTCACTCTTTAATACTTTTGCACAATCTACAATAAAACAATTGTAGATATTTGTAGTAAAAAACTACTACAAATACTGTATGCTTGATTGTTTTAAATTGAAAAAGCACTTTCTTTATTTCTTACTTCAGAGCTTTAATTCTAAGCATTTTATTATTTAGCCTCATTGCTTTATAATAGCTTTTATCGTAAGCACTACTCTTGCTTTACTGCTTTATTTGAATTGAATTTTATTTCTATATGTTTTCTAGAATGATCTAGAATCTCTAGCATTTTTTAGATCTCTTTCATTGTTCTCTTTTTACTTGCCTTCGTCGCAACTTACACAGCTTTGTCTTGTGTTCATCCGGTGTTGTTGACTGGTGGGGACACTGCGAACTTTTTAGAGTTCTTCTTATGCTTAATTTTTAGCTTGATCTTTTGCTATCTTCTTAAAGTCTTTATTTCCTTAACTAGTTGTCGCAGTTCACACGGTTTTGCCCGTTAAGCTTTGTTTGCATCTAGGGCCTTTCTGTCCGTGTTCATCCCTTGCTGTTGACAGGTTGAGGTTTAAAGTCTTTCTTTTGATGCCTAAGTTTCTAAGCTATCCTTGTGTCAAAACCATGACGGTTAAAAATTCATATCACAAAAATATAAATGTTATTGAAGATATCAATAATAAATCATCCTTTGAAATCGATAAAGATTTCCTAAGGAAAGATTTTAATTCTTTAAAAAACAAAGAGAAAAAAGAATGGTTTTTCCAAACATATGACAAAGACTTTAGATCAACCATTAGAACCTTATATTATAATTTCATGCGAACCAACAAGCAGAATATACCTTTTTTTCTTATGGTTTGAAGCCATATATTTAGAAGATCTAAAAAACTCTCTTAAACATCTTCCTATTGAAAATAACGCGTTTGTTTTAAAAACAATATCTAATACATGGAAAATAGATGAGAATAGAGAGATAGAATCTTTACATCCACCCTTTGAACCAATAAAGGTAGGAAATGAAGATATTAAAGCTGTCCCTATCACATCTTTAGAACCTTCTGGTTGGGTACCCTTGCAAAGGGATATTACCCTTGTTTTCGAACAAAATAATTTCGCAAATATTCACCTTCAGACAATAGGTAAACAAACAGATAGAATTGAAAACATGATTCTTGACATAAAGAAACCTCTTCCTCGTTCAAGGGTTACGCCAACTTTTCCATCCCAGATTTTTACCAATACCAAACCTTTTGATGAACAAATAAAGGATTTTAAGAAAGAGTCAACCAATAGATTAAAAGATATAGAAAAAGGAAAATCTCTTGCTATCAATGTCCTATCTGATCTTGAATCACAATTTGATGATATGACCCACTCTGATCATGATTTCGACAAACCCCTAACAATCCAGAGTATAACAAAACATCCATATTCTTCCAATAATATAAAGAATTACTATAGGAGACCCACTCCTGCTGATATGCAATTTCAAGAATTTAATAGCCAAAAAATAAGTTTCGATGGTAACTCCCTTGTAGAATGGAATCTTGATGGTTATACTGAATACCAGATAATACATCTTTTACAAGAAATGCTTATATATGCCAATGCTTGTAGACAACAAGGTAATCCTGAAAAAGACATTGCTAGTGGCCTATGTTCATCTTTTTCTGGTCAATTACAGGGATGGTGGGATAGGTACCTTACTGATTCACAAAGACATAATATTTTAAATAGTTATAAAAAACCCAATATGGTGAACCAATCCTTGATAAGACAGGACAAGTGATTAATGATGCTGTCTATACCCTGCTCCTTGCTATATATCATCACTTTATAGGTCTTGTCGATAGCCTTCAAGACAAAGTCAGAGAACAACTCATAAATTTTAGGTGTAAAACCCTTACGGACTTTAAATGGTACAAAGATGTGTTTTTGTCAAAAATTTACCAACTACATGACTGTAATAATCCCATTTGGAAAGAAAAGTTTATTTCTGGCCTTTCACCTTTATTTGCTGAAAAGGTTAGAACTTCTCTTAAAGAACAGTGTAAGGGCATCATTCTCTATGATCAAATTCCCTTCGGAGAATTAATCCAAAAAGTCAACACTATTGGTTTAAAACTTTGCAACGATATTAAAATTAAGAATCAATTAAAAAATCAAAACCTTTTAGGTAAAAGAGAATTAGGAGATTTTTGTTACCAATTTGGTTTTCAAATGGACAATCCTAGGATAAAAAATAGTCCTAAGAATTATCGTAAAACAAATTATCAAAAAATACGAAATTCTAATAAAACTGAAAGAATACCAAGAAAACCTCCTAAAAGAAATTTTAGGGAAAATAAAAATAATACCACAAAGACTCCTACATGCTATATAATGTAAACAAAAAGGACATTATGCTAATAAATGTTTTCAAAAGGAAACAAAAAAGAAGATTACCGAGTTAATATTAAACTCCAATGCCTTTACTGAAGATGAAATCGAAAAACTTATTAATACTTTAAATCTTATTGATGATAAATCTTCCTCTAGAAGAATGCAATAATCTCTGCACTTCTAAAAAGGAAAATAGTTCTGATAATTCATCCATAACATCTTATAATAGTTCTTCTGAATTAAATACCCTAGATGAACATGAACATTTCATTCTTGAGACCATTAATGTCATTACTAATCCTCAAGAAAAAGGAATTTAGTTAAAGAAATATCTCGAGATGATAAAAAGGAAAAAGAGTGCCTCTTCTACTCTAACCTTTCCATCTAAAAAGGCATCCATTGAAGACCTCAAAAAGGAACAAAAAGAAGTCAAAATTCAGCTTAAAAATCTTAAACAAGAAATTTTAACCTTAAAATCTCAACCAAATAATACAAAATACTCTAATAATATTGATACCATAGAAAAATATGTCAGGAAAAAATGGAAATGCGACATTATCCTCAAAATTCAGTCCAGCTTCACTGTCAAAGACACTGCTTTAATTAACACTGGAGCAGACCTAATTGTATTAGAGAAGGCATTGTTCCCTCTCAATACTTCGAAAAAACGACCCATAGTCTTTCTTCTGCGGATGGACATAGTCTTAATATTGAATATAAGCTTTCTGATGTTCATGTTTGCAATCAAGGTTTATGTTTAAAAACATCCTTTATCTTGGTCAAAGACTTACAACAAAACATTATCCTTGGCACTCCTTTCATTAATCTTCTCAAACCCTTTTCCGTTGACAATAGTGGTCTTCATTTTCATACTAATGAGTTTAAATATACTATCAAGTTTAACAATGCCCCTGAAGAAGCTTATCTTAATTATTTAGTCTCATCTTTATCTCATAAAGAAAAATTCCTTCAAGACATTTCTGATGAGATTAAATTAGAAAAGATTGAAAAACAAATTAATGAAGAAAAGTTTACTGAAAGGATAAAACTTTTCCATGAAAAACTTGAAAAGGAAGTTTGTTCGGAGATCCCTCATGCTTTTTGGTTTAGAAAAAACATGTTGTTAACCTTTCATATGTAAAGGACTTTTCTGAAAATAAAATCTCTACCAAAGCTCGCCCAATACAAATGAGTCAGAGGCTTTTAGAAATATGTAAGTATAGATATATCCTCTCCTCCGTCTACACTATATTCCCCACGAGCTAGCTCTATCGTATCAAGGCTAAACAAGTCCTGGTCACGGTTGATATCAGAGCCAAGTTAGCCGGTGGAGGAGTCGGCCTGCAGTGGTGAACCCATAGACCCCGTCAGCCGGTGTATATCCACGTGAGAAACAACTCAATCTTTAATACTTTTGCACAATCTACAATAAAACAATTGTAGATATTTGTAGTTAAAAACTACTACAAATACTATATGCTTGATTGCTTTAAATTCTAAGTCTTTTTACTGTTTAGCCTCATTGCTTTATAATAGCTTTAATCGTAAGCACTACTCTTGCTTTACTGTTTTATTTGAATTGAATTTTAATTCTCTATGTTTTCTAGTATGATCTAGAATCTCTAGCATTTTTTAGATCTCTTTCATTTTTCTCTTTTTACTTGCCTTCGTCGCAACTTACACAGCTTTGTTCTGTGTCCATCCGGTGTTGTTGACTGGTGGGGACAATGCGAACTTTTTAGAGTTCTTCTTATGCTTAATTTTTAGCTTGATCTTTTTCTATCTTCTTTAAAGTCTTTATATCCTTAACTAGTTGTCGCAGTTCACACGATTTTGCCCGTTAAGCTTTGTTTGCGTCTAGGGCCTTTCTGTCCGTGTTCATCCCTTGCTGTTGACAGGTTGGGGTTTAAAGTCTTTCTTATGATGCCTAAGTTTCTAAGCTATCTCTCTCCTGACAAAAAGAATGCCTTTGTTAGAACTATGTCAGTTAAAATCTCAGAATCTTTGGATTACGAAAATATTGATCAAACTATTCAAAATTGGAAAATGCCTAAAGTAAGTACTAATGATATTTATTGTAAGGAAGGTTTTAAACTAAAAATATCATATCATGTTAAAACCATTGAAAAAACAAAACAGTAACTTCTCACACAGAGAAATTACAATTACTTAGTGATAACGACATCCGAAGAATCACTGAAGATCCCACTCTTAAATTCCTTCATCTTGTTTTGTTCAAGTATCTATCAGACCCCTTACCAGAAATGGCATTAACACCTCTGTTCTTGTTTGCTTACGAGACGAAAGGTTCTCTGTTTTTACAGACTCTTTAATTGGTCTAATTGAATCAAGTTTGAGCAACGGTCCAATATTCTTCAATGCCTTTCCAAATTTTCAGTCTCTTTATCAGACCCTGGTATCCTCAAAGTGTTCACTCTAAATCTTCAAACCTCTGGATTTAATATGGATATAAATTCCGAGAATATCACCTTAACCTATAGGATCTGCTCTAAAGCCATGAAGACCCTCACACCTTTAGCTAAGGTTAATCCAGAAAAAGGAGCAACTACATTATTCCTTACCCATGCTAAAAATAATTTAGTTGTACCACGAACTTTAAAATGGAATGAAATTCAACTTCCTTCAGTTTGGAAATTAAGTCAAGTTATTGAACCCTTACCCTCTAAAAATTCTAATCTTCAAAAAATTGTTGAACATCCTAATGGTGATGTCGAGGTTAACTTTTCTTCATTCAGAAAAATTACTCTTGAAGCTAATGAAGAAAAACGTGCCTCAGTTTCCTCTTGTTCGACCCATAGAAAATATTTCCTTAAAAACAAAAAACCAATAGGAATTAAATATAACATGGAGCCAACTGCCATCTATGATGATTCAGATTCGTCAGGACTAAACATTAATATTATTGAAAACTTTGATAATACACCCCCTTTTGAGATTGATAAAGAATATCTAAGAACTGAATTCAATTCTCCTAAAAACCAACATAAAAGAGAATGGTTTTTTAAAACTTATGAAAAGGACTTTAGATCATCTATTCGAGCCCTATATTATGATTGTATGCGAACCATTAGAAAAAATATACCCTTTTTCTTATGGTATGAGTTTGTTTACATTGAAGAACAAAAGAATTCTCTTAAACATTTACCTACTGAAAACCAGGTCTACATGCTAAAAAAGATCTCAAACACATGGAAGACAGAAAAAGATAAAGAAATCGAATCCTTACATCCTCCTCTTGAACCAATAAAATTCAGTAAAGGAAAAGAAGAAGTCAAAGCTACTCCTATAAAAACTCTCGAGCCAAATTCCAACACAGCTAGATAAGAACATATCTCTCTGGTTATTAAACAAAATAATTTTACTAACATTAATATTCAAACAATAGGTAAACAAACTGAAAGGATTGAAAATATGCTCCTTGACATGAAAAAACCTATCATCAACCAGATATCTATGCCACCTTTTGCCCTTCAGGCTTTCAATGAGAATATCAAATTAGGAAATAATAAACCATTTAAACTAAGTGAGAAAATGAGTAATCTTACTGAAGAATTAACTAAGAGATTAAAAGACCTATCTTTAAATAGATCTCCTACTATCAATGTTTTGTCTGAATATGAAACTCGCTTAGATAATACAATTGAAAATTCGGCTGATTATAATGAAACCATCCAAACCATTAGAGAGCAACCTTCTAGCTCCAAAAATTACTATAGAAGATCCACTCCTGCTGATATGCAATTTGAAGAAATAACTAATAATCATAAGGCAAATTTTGATGGGAATTCTCTTGTTGAGTGGAATCTTGATGGTTTTACTGAATACCAAATTATACATCTCTTACAAGAAATACTTATTTATACTAATGCTTGTAGACAGCATGGCAATTCTGAAAAAGACATTGCAAGCGGAATATGTTCTTCCTTTTCTGGTCAATTACAAGGGTGGTGGGATCACTATCTTACCCCAACAGATAAAAATAACATCCTAAATAATTATAAACAAAACCAATTAGGAGAACCGATTCGCGATGCGAATGGCCATGTTATTAGTGATGCTGTTTACATCTTACTCCTTTCCATTTACCATCACTTCATTGGCTTAGCTAATAGCCTCCAAGATAAAGTTAGAGAACAACTCATGAACTTTAGGTGTAAGACCCTTACAGACTTTAGATGGTACAAAGATGTCTTCCTTTCCAAGGTCTACCAATTACATGATTGTAATAACCCTATTTGGAAAGAAAAATTTATTTCCGGTCTTCCTCCCTTATTTGCTGAAAGAATAAGATAATCCATTAAAGAGCATAGTAATGGAAGTATACCTTATGATCAAATTCCGTTTGGAGAATTAATTCAAAGGGTTAATACCATTGGCCTAAAACTTTGTAATGATGTTAAAATTAACAATCAATTAAGAAATCAAAACCTGTTAGGAAAAAGAGAATTAGGAGATTTTTATTATCAATTTGGGTTTTAAATGAAAAATTCAAGAATAAGAAATTATAAAAAACGACAGAAACCAAGAAATAATTGGAAAGAAGAAAAAACACCTCCTAAAAGAAAGACTAGAACAAATAATACTAAAAACCCCACTTGTTATAAATGCAAAAAGAAAGGGCACTATGCCAATAAATGTCCACAAAAAGATCTAAAAACTAAGGTCAATGAACTTTTAATAGACTCCAAAGAATTTACTACGGAAGAAATTGATCAGTTTATTAATAATTTGAGGATTAGTGATGATGATTCTTCAGATCGCGAAGATTTATGTAATAATCTTTGTACTTGTTTCAACTTATCTGAAAGCTCTTCGGAAACTTCCCAGATAAACACTTTGGTCGAACACGAACAATTTATTCTTGACACCATAGATGCTATTACTGATCCACAAGAAAAAAGAACTCAATTAACTAAGTATCTTGAAATGACCAAAAATAAGGGAAAAAATCTAACAAAAGCTCTTGAAGAAAAGAAAGAAAATGAATATTATACTTTCTCTGAAATTATAAACAGAATTCAAAATGAGAAAAAACTTGAGAATAAAGTAAATCTTGAAGAACTTCAGAAGGAACAAGGAAATTTAAAAATAGAACTTCTTGAATTAAAACAGAAAATAAACATTTTAGAAACTTACTTAGAAACCATAGATGCATCTGATGGTTTCAAAAATATAAAAAACTTTGAACATGAACAAGATTCTGATGACAATGAATTTATAAATTCTATAGAAAAATATGTTGAGAAAAAATGGAGATGTAATATCATGCTTAATATTATGGACGAATACTCTGTCCAACACACATCTCTTATTGACACTGGAGCAGATGTAAATTGCATTAGAGAAGATCTTATTCCTCTGAGGTTTTATGAGAAAACATCTCATCTTGTCAGTGCTGCAAATGGACAATCTCTCAAAGCCCGATATAAACTCACTAATGTTTATATTTGCAATGATGGTCAAAAAATTAAAACCTCTTTTGTTCTATTCAAAGACCTCAAGCAAGGTATTATTCTGGGAACTCCTTTTATCAATAATCTTAAGCCTTTTATTGTAGATTCTCATGGAATACATACACAGGCTAGAGACCCTAATATCTCTTTTTGGTTTAATAAGGAACCAGAAGACATGTTAGTTAACGACCTATTTTCTGCATTACAATTCAAAGAAAAATTCATAAATGTTCTTTCTAATACTGAAGACAAGGATTGTCCAGACTCTTTTAACACAAAGATTCTTAACAACAAAGGGTATATTCGTCTTTCATATATTAAAGGATTCTCTCGTATTCCTTTTGATAATAGATATTTTGACATACCAGTACGTATGAATAATGATCTTCTGGCCGCCTGCAAAGAAGAAATTGAAATACTTATCAAAGACAATTTAATAAAAGTTGATTATGACACATGCTGTTCGGACTCTGACTCTGAACATGGAGTTGCTAGTCAAATTATTGATTACAAAAGCTCAAATAATTTGGTCTGGGTTAATTATCATGTACCATAATATCAAATTGAAAATATTATACATGGAAGAATATTCTTAAAGTTTTATATCAAAATGAGTTTTTGGCAAATGCAGATCTTAGAAGAAAATCGATGGAAAACTGTTCTCATCCTACCTTTCTCTTTCTATACTTGGAGGAGAAGGCCGCCAGGCTTTACTCACCTTCAACAAAAATATTTAAAAATTTTAGAACAATATCTTCATGAATGTAGAGAATTTATCATCTTGTTACCTACTATGATAATTCTCTTTTCAAAAAATTTTGAAGAACATTGGAAACAATGTTCTTCTATTTTGTAGCATGTTAGTTCTAATCTACACGGTGTTAGTTCTATTCTGCAGTGTGTTAGTTCTAATTTATACCACGTTAGTTCTATTTTATACCGCGTTAGTTCTAATTTATACTAAGTTAGTTCTAATTTATACCACGTTAGTTCTATTTTATACAGCGTTAGTTCTAATTTATACCACTTTAGTTCTATTTTATACCACGTTAGTTCTAATTTAGAACTAACTTGGTATAAAATAGAACTAACATGTATAAATTAGAACTAACTTGGTATAAATTAGAACTAACGTGGTATGAATTAGAATTAACGTGGTTAAAATTAGAACTAATTTGTTATAAATTAGAACTAACTTGTTATAAATTAGAACTAATATGGTTAAAATTAGAACTAACGTGGTATAAAATAGAACTAACTTGATATAAATTAGAACTAATGCGATATAAATTAGAACTAACTTGGTATAAATTAGAACTAACGTGGTATAAAATAGAACTAACATGGTATAAATTAGAACTAACACGGTATAAAATAGAACTAACATGATATAAATTAGAACTAACTTGGTATAAATTAGAACTAACACGGTATAAAATAGAACTAACGTGGTATAAATTAGAACTAACACGCTACAGAATAGAACTAACACTGTGCAGATTAGAACTAACACGCTACAGAATAGAACTAACACTGTGCAGATTAGAACTAACACGCTACAGAATAGAAATAACACTGTGTAGATTAGAACTAACATGCTACAGAATAGAACTAACACTGTGTAGATTAGAACTAACACGCTACAGAATAGAACTAACACTGTGTAGATTAGAACTAACACGTTACAGAATAGAACTAACACTGTGCAGATTAGAACTAACACGCTACAGAGTTAGTTCTATTTTTATACTAAGTTAGTTTTATTTTATACCACGTTAGTTCTATTTTATATCAAGTTAGTTATATTTTATACTAAGTTAGTTTTATGTTATAACAAGTTAGTTCTAATTTTAACCCCATTAGTTCTAATTTTAACCACTCTCCATGCACCTCTCTCATTTGGGTACCGTGGGCTCCAACCAAACAAGTACCTAACAACAAATAATTACAACAAATCACAGGATTGTGATAGTTACGGAATGGCACAAGAAAGCTTTCCTTAAGTGTTTTGCTTCACGTTAGTTCTAATTTTATATGCAAATCAAAATAAAAAGGACAGCTATCAAGATTGTTTAATCTATGACATTACTCACGGGAACTTATATGCAAATCAAATTATTTAAGTGTTTTGCTTCCTTGAGGACATCGCACGCGGCATTTCACGGCTTGAGCACGACTCCAGCTTTCCAATTAGTTCTAACTCATGTTAGGTCTAACTGGGTTTATGTTAGTTCTAACTCAGTTCCTGTTAGTTCTAACTCAGTTCTTGTTAGTTCTAAATTAGAACTAACTATTTAGAGCCAACATGAACTGAGTTAGAACTAACACGAACACGAAATCCAAGCGAAGATAAGAATACCAACATCAAATTATTACAAGTTAAGGCATTCAACATTTCTTCAGGGAGAATACTCCATGACAAAATCCAAGCAAAGATAAGAATACCAACATCAAATTTATCAAAAAAAGCTTCGCCATCTCCTTCTTCAGCTCCAGCACCAAGATCAGCTCTTAAAATTTCAAACCTAACAGGCATCTCTTCGCCATCTTGACTAACAATTTCCTTAACAAGTAGTGGCTTCTCATCAAATTCCAAAAAAAAGAGTGGCATTGTGCCTGCAGCCCCTTCATTTTGACTTTTCTTGGGCATCATGCACTCTTTTCTCTTGGTCATCCTCCTCCGGCCTACCATACTATAGGGTTCAAAAGTGGCAGGCGCAACGGCGAACTCCGGCGTAGTCGAGGGCGAGACGGGAAGCGGCGACGAGCTATCGCGACTAGGTCGGGCGGAGGAGAGGAGTGGAGGCGGCGGCGAACTCGGGGGAGGCTTGGGTGTCTGGGCGGAGGTGGCGACGACGAGGAGGGCGAGGGCCAGGGCGACGAGCTTGAGAAAGCCCTTGTTTTTAAAGAGAGAGGGGAGAGAGAGGTGGAGAGAGAGAGAGAGAGAGAGAGAGAGAGAGAGAGAGAGAGAGAGAGAGAGAGAGAGAGAGAGAGAGAGAGAGAGAGAACTGGGTTTGAAGGATTGAGGAGAGGGGATAAGGTTATCTTGGGGATTTTAGCTTAGGTGACATGTAATATTTGCTAAAAAGGGGCTGCAGCACAAAATGTCACACTTCAAGGGGCTGAACCACATGGGGGAAACTAGGAGGGGCTGCAGCACATGAAGTTTTTGTTTTTGGGGCCTGGACACATTTTTCCCATAATACAAACTTTATAAAAAAAAAAGCCTCTAAACTTAAAAACATAAAAGCCATAAAAGCTTTAAGACAATCAAATTGAGGATTAGAGTCTTTCTTGTGAAAATCTAGTTAAACCATGCGACCCTCTTACAAGAAAAAAGGAAAAAAAAAAGGAAAGAAAGAAAGAAAGAAAGAAAGAAGAAGAAGAATGAGAGGAGGACGAAGAAGAATTTATACTCACGTTCTTGGTCAAACTCAAAGTAAAAATTGATAACTTAGATTCAACTACGTATACTTAGAAGCTCTCTATTGCTACACGACTATGATTGTTAAAGTATGTAAAAATGGAGACAAACATGAGCCCCCATCATTTCGGTCCATGTAACCAAACATGAGTCGGCTATAAACCAATCAAATGTTTTTTGAGCATCGATCACCACTCCTGACTTCCCGCACACAACGATCAGTGCAATCCCGGCCACAATGTCGTAGTCTGTTCCAGTAACTACAGCGTGTGAATGTATCACTCTCGTCAGCTGAAGCGTAGCCAGATGCGCCGCCGCACACAGAGCGCCGCTGACAATGTACGCCGTCGGTGGCACCCTATCGTTTTGATTCATCTTGAAAACCCGAATTGCATCAATGGGTCGATCGTTCTGGGCAAGCCCAACATTGGCAGCAGCATAAGAGTATTCGTTTCTGTGACGAATTTCATTGAACACCTTGAGCACATTATCAGGAAGAGAATTAGTTGCATAGAAATGGACCAAGGCCGAGCTCGAGATAGGGAAACTAGAGAAAGAGACCTTCAAAGAGAGTCGCAAACAGAATGAGAATGAGGAGGACGAGAAGGTTTTGAGGAGACAGGACACGGTTCCATGATTAGGGCCTGTTTGGTTCGTTTCCTTCACTTTCCAAAGGCCACTTTCCTTCACTTTCTAGTGTTTCCTTCACTTTCCTGAAAATTGTTTCTTGTGTTTGTTTCGCCAAAAAAATATGGAGTGAAAGTACTTTCCACCATTTTTCTTAGTTTGGTT
>BQKN01035323.1:0-18852 GCA_022839385.1 Asparagus kiusianus
TATATGGAATCTAAGACAAAATCCCATTAACCTGCAACTCTCCGTGCGCATAACTCACTGCATGAAAAGAGGGGAAACAACGAGCGTCAAAGCACTAACAAGATCATATCTACCGCCCCCAATGGGAAGGGCTAGTAGTATATAAGAAAATACTGGTTAGTACATATAAATATAAAGTCATCAATACTACGCTAGACGAAAATTGGTATTTAGAGATTCATAACATGAGAATGGGTATGTCGAGCGAAATAATCCAAATAAGAAAACTCTCATGTATATACCTCGCATCCCGAATTATGAATCGCTAAATATCAATCTTAATTAAGAATAAAAAATGCAAGTGAAATTAGTAACTATAAATCTACAACTCGAGTCTGGTACGTTGAGCGAAATAATCCAAATAAGGAAACACTCATTTATATACCTCATATCCCAAATTATGAATCGTTAAATATCAATCTCAATTAAGAATAAAAAAATGCAAGTGAAATTAGTAATTTGAAATCCACAACTCGAGACTAGTACTTCGAGCGAAATAATCCAAACAAGGAAACCCTCATGTATATACCATATATCTCGAGCTACGAATCACTAACTACTAACGTCAAACTATATATAAATAATCATTACAAATAGAAATATTACAGCTTCTAGCCTCAATCATAATGAAACAATTTGTCACAATCTCAGACTACCCTCAGGTAGCTGGCAACATCATAAGGAAATATTATCTAGCTGAAACATTACAAAATATCATGTAACGTATGTCATATATTCAACGTGTACCCTACCCATGGGTAAACTACATGGAATCATACAACAACTATATATTTGTATGTCTCTTTTTGCAATAGCGATACTCTTGTAAGGTTCTAAGTCAATTGCTTTGCGGCAATAGGTTTTATTTCCCTATTCCGGCTACATGAAATAATTATACTCTTGTAAGGTTCGCACAATAATATGTGGGTTCAACTTCCTTACTCAATCATTCTACGATAACATGTTTTATATCCTTATTCTGGATATGTTTCTAGATAATCGTACAATGATGAATAGGCACATCAGCCCAACCCAAAAAAATACATTGATCACATTTGAGTATTTGGTACAACCAAGGTATCATTACAGGATAAACAACCACATTGAGCATCCATAAATGATGAGCAATGCTTTATCCTATGTTGATTCACTTTCATAAACTCAACGTGTGTCAAGTATCTCGACATTGCATGTCAATACATCATAAACTAAGTGTATGTGCACATATCTCGGTGTGCGTGTTAATATCTAGTGTTCACCAACATCCCATGTGTTAAACAACTCATAAGGTTCATAATACAACATAACAACATTGAGAAACATCTCCCAAAAGCAGAAACAATGAAGAAAAACATGCACAGGCCAAAAGTGTGATGGACGGTCGACCGCATATATGCGACGGTCAACCACGACATGTTTTAAGATTTGCCCAGGCCTCTGCCTAGCACGTGTTTGATAGCAACAAAGGCATGGTTGACCGGACCAAATCCAGAGTTCTGTGCAGGTTTTGAATAATTGTGTTCGTGCGTGTTTTTGTGATTCAATCCTGTTTAACTCATGCTGAAACTTATGTAGAACATTGTAAACATCAAATCAACTTCTCTGGGAATTATCAAACTTATGAAACATAATTAATTGTGTAATAAATCATAAATAAACTCTTAAACATGCATGAAACATCATTACGAAGAAAAATCATTAAAATTTTAGTTAAACCACATTAAACACACTGTTATATGATATTTTGCTGCCGAACGAATGCTGAAAGCTCTTCCAAAAATGCGAAGTGAAAACTGAGCCTCAATCTGATATGATCGTCTCTGGAACATTGTGGAATCAAATTATCTCCTAAATGAAACTCCTCACATAAGTTTCGGCGGTGTATGTAGTCCTTACTAGTATAAAATATGCTGTCTTCGTCAACCGATCAACTATCACCAAAATGGAATCATTCCCTTTCTTCGACTTCAGTAACCTAACAATAAAATCTATAGAGATATCTGTTCATTTTCACTTAGGAATGGGTAAATGCTGTAGGGTTCCTTCGGGTCTCTAGTGTTCTACCTTCACCTGCTAGCCGGTAAAGTATCTAGCAACATATTCTACTTCTCCCTACGCATACCGATCCACCAAAATTATCTTTTCGGGTCTCTAAAGCAGATCTCTCTTCAGCTCTGCATTAGCTGGCATAACTAATCGGCCCTTCATTCGAAGGCCTCCATCTGCTCCAACGGTCTAATAAGCTTTGGGCTCCTTGGAAATCTCCTCCTTTCGAGTTTAAATCCAATAGTCTTCTAGTTGAGCTCTGACCACCATATCACACCAAGATGAATGTACTGACATAGCTCCCAAAAATACGTTGGTCCAACCAATCTCAGACCTAAAATTAAACTGGCTAAGAGTATGAAGATCTCGATACAACGAGCACCTCAAAGTCATAATCCGATGTCAACGCTTCCTGCTAAAAGCATCTACTACAACGTTCGCCTTTCCCGGATGATACTAAATCCTAAACTCGTAATCCTTGATAACCTCAACCCATCATCATTGCCTCTGATTGATTTCTTTCTGAGAAAATAGGTACTTCAGACTCTGGTGGTCTGTGAATAACTCGAACTGCACCCCATACAGGTAATGTCTCCATGTCTTCAATGCAAAGACCACTACTGCCAACTCTAAGTCGTGCGTAGGGTAGTTTTGCTCATGTGTCCTCAACTACCGTGAGATATATGCCACTACCCTCTGGGTCTACATCAAAACACCTCCTAGACTCACTAACGATGCATCTGTGTAGACAACGAATGTCCTATCACTGCTCAGAATAGTTAACACCAGTGTTGTAGTCAACATGACCTTTGATGTAACAAAGGCCTCTTAGCACTCCGTGCCCCAACCAAACTGTACACCCTTTTCGTAAGGTGTGTAAGTGGTGTCACAATCTTCGAAAAGTCCTGAATGAACTTCCTATAATAACCGGCTAAAACCCAAGAAACTATTAATCTCGGTAACTGTAGTCGACGGCTCCTAATCAAGTACTACAGCAATCTTAGCTGGATCCACTACAATGCCCTCTCTACTAATGACGTGGCCAAAAAATCTAACCTTAGATAGCCAAAACTCGCACTTGCTAAAATTAACGTATACTTGGTGCTCCCGTAGAGCCTACAAAGCCCGACGAAGATGCTGCTCATGCTCTGCCTCCAATCTCGAATAAATAAGAATATCGTCAATAAACACGATCACAAACAGGTCCAAGTACAGATGGAAAAACCCGGTTCATCAAGTTAATGAATACTTCAGGTGCATTGGTCAGCCCAAATGGCATAATTTGAAACACGAAGGACCCATACCGAGTCAGAAAGGTTGTCTTAGGAAAATCCATCTCCCGAACCCGCAACTTATTATAACCTGAACGAAGATCAATTTTTGAGAAGTGCTGCGCTCCCTGCAACTGGTTGAATAAGTTATCAATCCTCGGTAATAGATACCTATTCTGGATAGTGATCTTGTTCAACTCACAATAATCGATGCACAATCGCATACTACAGGCCTTTTTTCATGAAAAAGACCGATGTTCCCTATGGAGAATGGCTCCCTCAAATAAAACTCTGGGATAATAGCTCATTTAACTTGGTCTGTAGCTCCCTCATCTCAGCCGACCCCATATGATAAGGTGATCGGGAAATCGGTGCTGTACCGAGGTTTAACTCGATACAAAACTCAACCTCTCTCACCGGAGGCAAACCTGGTATGTCCTGAAAAACATCCGGATACTCAGAGACTACTCGTGTCTTGCTCAAATCGGTACCCTGATCTCGTAACATCACCTACCCAACATATGCTAGAATAGACTCCACAAACAGGTTACTATGTGAGATCGCTACGATCAACTCTCACTCGTCTGATGCTCGTAAGCTGACTATTTAAGCGAAACAATCGATCCTAACATTGTATGATGAAAGCCAATCCATACCGAGAATGATGTCAAAATCCAACAACCGCAAAACTATCACGTCTATGATGAACTCAGACTCATGAATCTACTCTCGTACTATGCTACCGTCATGTCCCCCTGCTCTAGCCTGGTCAACTCTAGCTCCTTCCCGGCCCGTGCCGCAAAAAGGTGTACTACTCATCGAACAAATACACAAAATCCTCTCAATTAAGAACCATCCTATGCTCTGGGGTGAACTGGAGTCGATACTATCCTTCGGCATCACCTTTGAGGCTGTAAGCTACTAGCCTCTGCTTCTGCACTGAATCCACACCAAGTAAATCAAGAATACTACTTACATCCTCCTTCCACTTGTGGGCCTCAAGTGAGTTTGATGACCCCTGAAACTGCGGTGCCCTTATTTTTTGGTACCTCTCTACCAGACAAAGTCATGTCTCCTGCTCTGCGGCTCTAACTATGACTATTGGTGGAGTGAGTCCTCGTGTAACTACTAGGGACTCCTTGGTAATCAGGATGACTGGAATCACTAGTGATGGTACTATAGGTGGTGGTGCAATAGGTAGGGTCTGACTAATCACTCGCTCCTCAAGTGCTTTGAGTCTGGCTACAATGGGTGCATGAGGTCTACCAGATACTGGTGAGCCAGCAGAAGTTCAAGTAGGACCTGCTGTTGCTCGGGTGGAGCCTGTTGCTGCTCATGCAGAGCCTACTGTGGCTCTGGCTCATCTAGCTCGACTCTCGGTGTACGTGATCCTCTCCATTCACATCCACATCAGGCCATCTATAATTTGGATGAAAATTCATAAGATACAATATCGAGACCTCAGGCGAAAGCATATGAATAACTCATAGCAATAAATGTATCGTATCATATATCACTCATGCAACTACTTTATAACAAAAGTATCATTGTTGTCATAAAAACAAATTTTCATAAATTTTGGAATATATGTATATAACGTTCCCACTCATTCTAGGAATTCCTAGCGGACTCTATACATAAATCTTAGGAAACTCTACCTAGCTCCACGACTCGACACAGGAATGATTCTAAGGATGCTGTAACTAGAGCTCTGATACCAACTATGACGAGCCTATTTTCACACATGGCTGTAGTCTAAGGTGAACCCAGAGATGTCAAACCTACCATGCACTTACATTGTACGACAACAAGTTTCACCAATCACAGTAATATCCTCTAGTGGAATCAAAAATAATGTGCATGTACAAAGCAGGCAAAAGAGAGGAAATAGCTATAACTGACATGATATAGGAAAGAGTATCTTATAAATAAATCATGTCTCAATGAACAAATCTGAAATACATCTGACATCTGAAATTAATAAATGTATCACGACATGAATAAACTAAGAATGTAACCAAGGCTCATAGCCTTTACAAAAAAAGGAAAACTCTAATATCTGAATATAGAGTCAATCTACTATGGAGTCTCATCTACTGTTTCATATGACAGCGACTATGCAAGAACTCCTTCATCCTAATACTCTCCGATGCTCTGAATCGCTTGAAAGGAAAATAAAATTAAAAGAACAACAACAAGAGCGTCAGAGCGCTATAGCAAGATCACCTCCATCTGCCCCCCGGGGAAGGGCTACTACATGTAGTGGAGGCTCTATCTATTAAATATAGTCTACCCAGAAATTCCAACCCTACAACTAATGAAAAAAAGACTTAGAAAAGACTGAAGTAAAAACAGGTAGGTGAAACATCACATTCAACAGCAGGATAGAAGATATATATTGTATACTAACAAGGTTAGTGTCTTAGACGTAAAACTACTCAATAATGAGTCATATCATATTTGGCGTCCGCCAAATACACAGGGCTATCAAGTTATATAAGTTATATTTTTTGACTTTTCTCAACTAATCGCACCCCCGTGGAAAACAACTAGTGGGCATTTCAACCTCTGCGCATAGCCATGTGGAAACGAAGACATAGGTTCCTTTACCTCTGTGCAGACTCGTGCAGATACAACGATATAGGTTCATCGACCTCTGCGCACACTAGTACGGTTACAACGACATAGGTTCATCAACCTCAGCGCACTCTACTGGGATATGATAACATAAGTTCACCAACCTCAACACATATTCGTGCGGATACAATGCCAAGGGAAAAGTGTACTTAAAACAATACTTGTCATAACCCCCCCTTTAGGGTACTAACATGTGTACTACAATACTATTAATGTATAATTATGTCTACACATGTACTATCATGCAACTCAAACCCCACGGTCGTATCTCGAATCAAAACAACATAACATTTAGGAAAAACAACCTTAGTAGTCGACTACTAAGCTTAGTAGTCGACTACACTGAGTCTATCCAGACTTTGAAAAACATGAATCAATATTAGTAGTCGACTAATAAGAACATTAGTCGACTACTCTGTAAAAATTCAGTTTCTGTAAAACCAAACTGGATATGAGTAGCCGACTACTACACTTAGTAGTCGACTACTTTGTCGAAACATGCATACTTTCATGTACGAATAGTACTTAACAATCATCACATGCTTATCATACTTTAATATTGTATAACACTAGTAAATACAATAAAAAAATAATTTCCATAATTATTTAAACTCATCATTCAACTAATTAGGTTTAACCTTCTAATTAAATAAGAACTTAACTATGGGTAAGTTTTGGATGCAGATGAACTTGCCTCAACGTCGTGTCGGACTCCTAGACACGAGCACAAGACCTATCCTCTACCAAACACCACAAATCCTCGTCTTTCCTTCGACAAACACCCCGAGATCTCTCCCAAAACTAATAATTAGGGTTAGGGTTTGAGGAGAAAGGTGGTTGTGGTTAATATCACATGAACAAGGGTTAAAAGAGCTTTAAAACGAATATATATACGTATATGAGACTGGGCCCAAAGCCAAAGAACGAAACCCTATAGGAAACCGATTCCTGCTGGGAAAAACCCCGCTAATAGAGTACTCTGGACATTACTCGACTACACTGGAATACTTAAGTTTCTAAAAAAATTTTACGGGCTCATAGTAGTCAACTACTAAGGACATTAGTCGACTACTCGGAGTCTATTTGTCTTTGTAAGCTGATTCATTCTCATACTCGAAAATATATATGTCGAAGTAATTGCAAATCAATTCCTAACGTATTCAAATGTCAACATATGTTATTTATCACAGTATAACATATTAAATATTATTTATCCCATGATATTCAAATTTGTGGGGTTTTATAATAGTGATGTTCGCTTGTTATTTTGGACGAAGTTCGCTCATTTTTGATAGTTTGAGAGAATTTCACCAATGGATGAGGGTTGCCAAGGCTGTTATCTCTAGATATGAGCCTTCATTTATAATTAAGATTTTGTTTTATGGTCAAATATTCAATAAGATTCATCGAATACACTCAGATTTAGGCTATCTTTTATCCTCTATGTTTGGTCCAATCACTTCCTATAAAACGTCTTGTTTGTTATGGGAAGTTATATTCAGAGAGCTTATAAAAAGCTCCTTCCATCCTCATCTTTTCTCATCTCATCTTCTCCATGTCTAAGTCTTCTCCAACCCAACCATGAAAGCTCTTTGATAGAGGGGTTATGATTACTCAGCTCTAATATGAGTTAGCCCAAGTGAAGGGCAATCTTACGGAAGAAGTTTGTGTTCTCCGCCAATCGGATATGCTTCAGGCCAAAAAGGCTATACTCGAGCAAACTCTCGAGAACAAATCAGAAGCATACCACGAGGTGACCCATGATGGGGGCTTTGTCTCACAATCTTTGTTTAGTTTGGGGAACAGGAGCTTCGTAGCTTGGTGTAGCTCCTTTATGTTCCTTAGTTGTCATAGGGTTTAGGTGGATGAGAACTATTCTTGATTTTGGTACTTGACTATTCTTGAGGCTGGGGAATGAATGCACACTATATAGATATGGGAGAAGTGTTCCTAAGGTGACACCTTAGATAATCATCTAAGGACGCGGCCTAAAATCACATGATTATCTAAGGCGTAAACTTAGGAACATTTTTCTTTATATATATATATATATATATCACCTTATCCTTTTTCATCCTCTCCCTTCCTCCTCTCTCACAACAGCGCTCTCCCCGTCCCCAAAACCCAAAAATACTTGAAACGTTTAGTTTGAATTTGAAGAAACTGTGTAAAGCAAACTTGTAGAGAAAGGCTAGATCCACAACTTTTGTGAAGGAATTTCGTACGAATCAACCGTTTGAGAGATCAAAACCACTTCCAAATGCAAGATCATCTTTTTCCAATCTCATCCCAATTAGTTTTAATTTTGATGGTTTAGACCCTAAATTGATGAATAAAATTTTAGATACAATCTGAAGATGTAGAAAAATATGACCGGAATGATTTTCACCAACGAAAAACCATTCACTGTCGGATCAACTATTCATCACCGGAATTACTATTCACCGGTGGTGTCAATGTTCACCGTTGAAAATACTATTCACCAACAGTCTTACTGTTTACCGCCGGAATTACTATTCACCATCAGAATTATTATTAATTGGCTACGTTAGTGTTTACAGATTGAGGTTGTTTTGTGTGCGTGTTTGTGCATGTGCCGCTGGTTGATCGCTGGGATATTTCAGTTGACCGAGTCAATGTTGGGTTGTATATAGTGATTTTCTACATGCATTAGATCGCAACCACGAAGTACGAACTTCGGGTTGACTGGCCTACTTCTTTATTTGATATGCTTTGTTTCTTTATGCATTGTTTGTTTCGCAAATGCGGGGTTCAAACCACACGATGATACACGTACAATCATGAGTACACACGTAGAGTGTCGTACTACACACATGGGTATCCAGAAGGGCATTATTATAAGTATTGATCCGATTACACTTGAGATATATGATATATACACATTATATAAATGATTGGATATCGTTGATTAGCACAGCTCAGTACTACTTGGGACAGTGCATTAATATACCATTCGTACAAGCTATTGAGTTGGGTTTTAGGATACTTGATCTAGCAGTCCGTCCCGCACGAGGGTGTGATGAGGCTTGTGAGCCATATTTTTAGGATGCATATTTGATAGTCCGTCCCGCACTCTAATTATTGATTCTATTTAGATTGTTTATTCTTTGTTCGGCATTGGTATTTACTTATCTACAATTTGAGACATAGTATATACATGTGGGTTTTCTTATTTGGATTATTTCGCTCGACGTACTTCGTCTTGTGTTATAGGTTTCTAAATATTAATTCTAGTTAGATATATGGTAAATGATCTAGGTAGACTATGCATAATAGATAGAGCCTCCATCATACCTAGTAGCCCTTCACCTAAGGGCTGATGGAGATGATCTTGCTGTAACGCTCTGACGGTCTTGTTGTTTTCCTTTTTATTTTAAATTTCTTTTAGGTAGCTCAGGGTTTCGGAGAACCGTAGGATGACAGACTTCTAGCATAGTCATCGTCACTCAGATATAGTAGTTGACACTCCATCGTAGTCAAATGTTTACTTTCAGACATTTAGAGTTTTGTTTCATTTTGTAAATGTTGTGTGCCTTAGTACTATTTTTAGTTGATTCTTATGTATTACGATACTTCACCTTTATTTCAAACTTCAGTTATACTCGGTATTGATTCAGTTGGGACATGAGTATGTTTATTTGGATATATTTTACTACATCATGTCCATTGCATTTATTGCTCTTATTTTTGCCTGTTTTGTATATACACTTTTCATTGATTTCACTAGAGAGATATTACTGTGATGGTGAAACATGTTGATACACAGTATGGGTGCATGGAAGATTTAACATATCTAGGTTCACCTAGACTGCAGCTTTGTGTGAAAACAAGCGGCGCCACAAAAGGCCACCATGGCAATGCTGTAGTTGGAGATGGCCTGAGATAAACTCAAAACCCATCAACGTCAAAGTTCTCTAGCTTGCCAAAACAGCCCCTTTCAGGCTTGGATTGTGCTTTTGGGCACCTTAATATGCTTCGTCAATGGGGAGGCTTGACCGTACGTTGTGTTATTCATGGGTTTCGCTAGCGACAGCGAAGTCTTGTTGATCACCATCAATTGCGTTCATAGCAAACTTCTCTTCTCTAGTGAAGTTCGTTATTTAAGCCTATCGGGCTTTTTGGGTGAAGTCTTCCTGAACGAAGTTCGCTAATTGGTGCATTTGGGCTTCTTGAGTGGACTTTGCCTAAGAAAGGTTAATTTAGCAAATTTTGTTGTGAAGTTGAAGTCTGCTATTGTTAATACAAACTTCTCCTACCTCAGGAACACTTAGCTTAGTTTAGTGGAGCTAGTATTAAGATGACTTTTGCTAGTAAGAGAGCTTTGCCTTGGAAAACTTGGCGATCTCCACTGATGGGCTCAAAGACTTAGTTAACTGTCTCCTAGCTTGTCTTCCCTTTCTTGTGCAGTTCTTCTAGCAAATACACCTATTAGCCATCGTAACCACTTTGAACAGGGTAAGGCCAATGATCCCACATTGATGCATGTGTTCAATAAAAATATTCCACTGTTTTTCTAGAATAATAGCTTAGAGAGGATCTATACCATTTGACTTGGGAACGTCAACATTTTTAGGGAACTCATCACAGGCGTTGAGTTGTCCATTCAAAGACAGACCAAATAGGGAAACTCTAGTTTCTCTTCAGAGGTGGCAAACCAGGCGGCACCTCTGTTTTCAATCAGGAAGGGGAGCACTAGTATTATGCCCAGGGAAATCATCATTTTATCTGCCGGTGATAGAACAACATATGTCCTTCATGTACCTGTAGAGCCTAGATATCCCTCATTTGATGCAGTTCCCGCTCATTAGGAGAGAGGAGACCATGATGGTTGGTGGCTTGAAATCCAAGGGTAGGTTTTATATGGATGGCCGATCGGACTCAGTATTGTTGGCCTCCGTCCTGGATCTGTTAAAAAGGACACTCCTTCAAATGAGGTTGTTGTTGTTCCAAATGTATTTGGCAACTAATTTGCCCAAATTGATAGACAATATTCAGAGGAGGATGCCTGATTCTTTGGCTAGATCAGGTCAACTGATATTAAGTGGTGGGCATGTTTGATCGACTTTGCTCTAGACACTTTTGGGGAAAAAATTATTGAACTTGGGACTCTACTATGCAGTATGAGCTTCCAAGTATGGCGTTGATATTTGTGCGCTATGTTATATAGCATTCTAGAGCTATATAACGTTGATAGCAACTCATTTTTCACTTCGAAGGGGAAATTGGCGCAGCTTTGCACGAGATGTTTATGGTGTCTCAGTTGCCAATGGGAGAATGACTATATGAAGAGTTCTTAAACATGAAAGTAGAGTTAAAGAGCATGAATCACTTTGCTCATGTTGGTGAAGTTTTTTTAGAGCTTGTTTGCCACTTCTTCATTTGTCATCAAACAGTTGCACATAATGTGCACGGCCCCCATGATGGTCACGTGTCCTAGGCTTCAATTACGGTCCTGTCTATCATACTGGTAACCCGGATGACTGCAGGTTTCATGCTATATGTTTGAGATTTCCGCTATCAAGCAAAAGAACCCATTTCCACTTAGGTCAAAGGATTTCAGTCAATCTGGCTAAAAGGATGCACCATACCCTCTTGGTCAAAGGATTGCATCTCAATCAAAGTGGTCTATCTCACGACCTTAATTGCTCACAACTACAACGTTGGTTTACTTCTTGCTACGGTCAGTTGTATTCACGATGGCCTAGTGGAATTGGCCATTAAGTATTTGAATCACGATGGCCTAATGAACAGCAGAGTGGAGCTACCATACATTTATCTGATAGTGTAATATACACTTCACTGCCCGTCACTCAACTCTGTTGCGGCTCCTCGTGAAGAAGAAATCACATTGCTTCAGCGATATGAGTTCTCAAAATGGAATATTCAGTATGCTGTGGGGATTCCCCGAGTTGTGCGTAATAAGGAGCATTACCATCTCTACTTCTATTTTCCTAAGATCAATGATGCCCAACCAGGTGATGAGTGTGAGGATAGCTCTGGTGCTAAGGGGGTCACTTCTTTATCTAGTGGTTGCTTCAACTGGCTTGTCAATATCAGATTGGGCCACCTTGTTGCTCGGTTGAATAGTACAAAGTCCTACATCGAGCCTTATTTGCCCTATCGATTTGTATGGCAATTAGGGTATGATCAACTCTATGTCGACAATCTGATCCCGGGATTGTCCGGCGCAGGAAGTCATGCTGATGGAGCTCGTGTGTGGTATCATTTCGCCGCTAGGGCAATGGATGCCACCTTTATTTTACCTTACAAGGTTCGTAACTGCTTCATAACATTAGGATTTTGTAAGTGAAAACTTTTGTACCCGTTAAAACCACAAAGACAAGGGACAAATCCCTCGTGATTCAAATGCAAGAGCCGATGATGGAATCTGCATCTGCTTTAGGTAAAACTTGTTTTCACCTTTGCATTGATTTGGCAGGCATACACTCTGGTAAGGTCAATTTCTTGCTTTCGTGTAAGGAGCCCATCCCGATTGAGCAAGTGGGTTCAGATAGAAAAGAATGGGTTGATTACGACACCAATACTTATTTCATCAATTCCGACGAAGCTGGTTTTGAGGGCGACATAGATGGATCTTCTTATATCCTAGGTATAATCTTCTCTAAAAGTATTTATGTAGTTATTTTAGTTCGATTACTACTTTGCTCATCTTTCTTTGGACAATGAACTTGAGTCAGAAGATGGAATCATGCAACCTAGAGGACAATGATGATGTACTGATCTATCTGATTCTACAAGGAGTTGGAATAACGATTCCACAAGCTCCCAACCTCGAGTTGAAGATAAACCTATCAAGGTGGTGGATACTTTTGTTGAGCAAGAGACCATGACCACTGCTGTTGAAGAGGTGCCAGCAGATGTAAAAATGACAACAACGTTAGTTATGCGGCCTTCCGTACCATTGGTAACCTCAGTCCTATCTATCTGTGTCACGATGGATATTTTGAGTGTGTCAGCTTCGCTCACATAATTTCTCATGCCGGTAGTCAGAATATGGTCTCTTCAGCCACGTCTTTAATTGTGTTGGTTTCATCTGAGGCTGGTCCATCAAGTCATATGGGAATTCTTTAGTCTCCTCAATCTCCCTGATGATTCAATTGAATCAGAGATCTATATTTTGATTGAGAGTATGATGATATTATTCAACCAAAGTGTAATGCCTTCATGGGGATAACATTGCCACGATTGTGGATATAGAATTTCGTCACCGCACAATCAAATGTCGTCTTGAAGAAGTTGCTCGCAAAATGGTAGAGGAATCAAAGGGAAAACTCCATGAGTTGACCACCCATCATGCAGAAATCGATGGTCAGCATGGCAAAGTTGCTGGTGCCATTCTTAACATTAAAGAGGCCAAAGCTATTATAGCTGAGGCCCAAGTTAAATTGGAGGCAACGTAATAGAAAAAGGAAGAGCTTGGAATTAAATACTCTAAATTAGTCGCCAAGCGAACACACAAAATGGCTCAGTTCATGACCGAACAAGCTCACTCAGAAGCTATCAGCATCCAAGCAATCCTAATGGACCCAAAGATTCTGAAAGAGCGAGCCTTGAAGGGCACCCTTGATGCAAGAGAGGCAGAGATGGCCAAAAATATTAAACACATTAAGTCCATTTTTCATTAGTAGTTCCCCTTTTTTATTAGGTAGAACATAATTATTCTCCGTTTGTAATAGCTCTGCTCTAATAAAGAACTTTTACCATTTTGGTTTGAATGCTAGTACGATAATGGTCTAATATTAATGTATTGTGTGACTTTTAGAATCTTGAATGCCTCTATGGGTAGAATGGCTGAGTTAAGGAAACTAATTCATCCATATGAAGAGAGAAGTCAATAGAGGTGGAATGTTAACTAGTCAACGAAGTTGCACTAGAAGAGGTATAGTGTTAACCGATCGGTTTAGAGATCGGTTTAGAGAGCTGGTACTATTCAGAGGTGTAATGTTAACATGACAGTAATAAGAAAATTCGATAGAGGTGTAATGTTAATGTGCCGAAAACAACAACTGATAAAGGTGTAATGTTAACTAATCTGTGTTATGGAGTTCAAGGGACAACGGCCGCCTCGAAGTGTAGTGTTAACTCAATAGTAGTGAAAATTGATAGAAGTGTAATGTTAACTAATCGATTATAAGCAATAGATTGATAGAGGTGTAATGTTAACCAATCGGGTTAGAAGAAGTGTGGATTGTTCAGAGGTTTTATATTAACATAATGGCAGCAAGAGATTCCAAGTGTTACAGAGGTATAATGTTAACTTGATTACTCGCTAGGGCATTTTGTTGAAATTGGTAATTTTTATTGAGGAATGATTCTCATGGCTAGAGGTAGAAACTTAACAAGACCAAAATCTCTCTGAGTTTTAATTCTTAAAGTCTGAAGAACAGTCATAAGAAAGCTCTATGTTATCATTAAAAACTCAGTTGTCCTGATTTTCGGCTAATTGGTCCGTACAAGAATCCTCTAAGGTAATTACAAGAGGCTCCATCTCTTAGATTGGATTGGATTCATTATCCGTTTCATTATCATTGTATTGTGCCTTTGGGAATGACAATATCAATTGTATGCTTTTCATCATACAAAAGAGTAGGGGAAGTAATTTTCAACACTCTTGAAGGGATACTTTTTAGCATCAACCTTTTGTAGAATCACTTGTTACTTGTATTTAAAACATTGATGTAGTATCAAGGGGACAATCATATTGGCATGAATCTATGGACGTCAAAGGAGTAGGTTGTACGAGATTCGTCATCAGTGACATAACATGTCACCTCAATTTCCAAATTGACTATCTAATAATTAAGTTAGATTTTCCCAAGCAATCGACTATTGCTAGAGTTAAATTCGAAGATAGTAGCGGTTGTCTTTGAGAGCTTATGAAGGGACATACCCAAGAAACGGAGAAGCCTCATGATGATGCTCAGGGTGGACCTCGGATCTGTTCAGTTTTAGTCAAACCGACATACCAAATGTAATAGAGGGTCAGTTGTGATGATGATCTATAATGAGCAAGTAATCGGGGGTGAAAGTGATGTAAGGCACTTGTTGATGATAGCATTGGTAATATTGCCTTGGCTCATCTTCCATGGTTGGCTTGGGTATGTGACTGAGAAATTCCTTACTATCATTCAAAGCTTCTCTTGTATCCTTAGACATACATAGAAGTTTATATAAGGTTATACGAGCTAGGATGTTGGCTAATTAAGCCATGATATCATACCGTAAAGGTGACTTTGAACCAGTAGATGGTTGCGCTGCAATTCTTTGTCAAACCGTGTCTCCTTTTGTTTGACAAGCTTCAGTTATTTGAAGGGTCCTGATTGATCATAATTCTTCAAATAATTATTGCCAAATCTCATTGCCTTGAGTGGATTTTGATCAAAGATGAACGCCATGACAATTCTCTCATTTTTCAAATCTTTATGTGAAGAGACTTGTAGTGATTCTTTGCCTATAATCACAGAGATAGCGTTGCAAGACTTTATCTTGTGTCTAGGCCTTCACATTGGTCATAAACTTTTGAGACGCTCAATGCTCGTCTTTGAGGAGGTCGAGATAAACACACATCATTTCTCATCTTGCAGTAGTAAGAGGGACAAAACATTGACTTTGTCGACCCCATTAGTCATGATTGACAACTTCCATCCTTGCAGAGGGAATGAGAATAAATCCATTTTGGGCATGAGTTGTTGGCATGGATCCGAATTGAAAAGTCACCACATTAGCAGTGACCTTCTTTTGCTCAAGTTAAAGTTTAAGAATTCCTAGAATGACGAATGATTTTATTTTATCCTTGATGATATAACAATTCTTCATTAGATGTTCCAACACTCTATGGTATAGGCAATAGTTGGAATTATCTGTCTTTCCAACCTCATCAAAGCATTGCGCTTCATGAAAGTTCACTTGGATCCCCTTGTTAAGGACATGATAAATGGTAACAGTGTGCTAATCTTTAAAATAGTAGGTTTGTTGATTATTCTTTTGAGACTCCTTCTTTTGACTATTAGGCTTTTTGACCTCAACAGCAAAAGTCTCCTTAGCTTTTGATTGGGATGATTGTCACCGTTTGTTCTTACCCCTTTTTAATTTGAACGGGGAACAAACATGTTAAGGTGTTCTGCAAGTTTTTCTGCGATCTCGGCTTTCTTTATTAAGTCTTTTCATATGCCAACATGTCTGAAATAGAATCGTTAATGGCATTTCCCAGTGGTCCACACTCAAATTACGAAATCATTCTAATGTAATCTTTGACTAACTCATTACCCCTTTGCCTTTTGAAATGAAGTATGGCCATGGTGACATATGATTGTTCTTCATGGAATTGATAGTGGAACTAAGACTCCAATTCAGTCTAGGACTTAATTGATCCTTTAGGTAGATTGTGTAATCAATCAAAGGCTACCCCCTGAAGGGTGCTACTGAAGAGTCATGCCTTGATGGCATCATTTCCTACTACAATTCCCTATATGTTGGTGGAAGTAGTCGATGTGTTGGATCGGAGAACATTTGCCATCCAATATATGTAATATCGGTGGATTGAACTTCATCGAAAACATAATCCCACTCAATGGGATAAGGCCGGGTAATCCTTGTTGGATATTTTTGTTTGGTTGTGGGACTCAGCCGCCTTCGTGAAAAATAAATCCTCCCTCAAATCTTTTTCTTCCTCACTTCTTTGATATAGAAGCCACAAACTTTGAAAATGGGAAAAAGTGGTGGGCCCCACTAAAGAATTTTTAGGACGTGGGTCCCACATAAATAGTAACTAATATTATTTTATTTGTGCATAGTGTTTTTCCAAACGCTATAAATAGACCTCAAATCCTTAAGGAAAATTCATTCCAAAAAACAACAATCAATATATACAGATATAGATAGTAAAATAGCTGGTGCTTATAGGAATTTTGCCTGATAGATCGAGGAGATCTTTGCCTGATAGATCGAGGAGATCTTTGCCTTATAGATCGAGGAGATCTTGACAGTTGGGTCGGTGCACACCAGAGTACTGAACTGCTGTTCCTGGAAGCAATTTGGCATTGGGATCCTTGCACCGGAGTAAGCCAAATAATGCTTTAAGCATAGCGTTTTACAAACGCATGACAGCAGCTAAGTTGAAAATTTTAAATTACTGCCCTTCAGTTTTTTGTTCAGATTTTTACTGTTATATATCTGTATTATTCCAGTTTTAACCACAGGCGCCAACAATCTTAAAGCATTATATTGATCTACCATGGATCCCGCGAGGACTCTTGGAGTGGATTGTCTTAAGTTAGAGAACTTTGACGGCTCCAACTTCAACGCATGGCGTCGGAAAGTAATCTTCGGGATGCAACTCCTGAAAATCTACTACGTGGTTTCTGAGGAAAAACCCGACTCTGAAGAAGACTCTGAAGCTGAAGTCTCTTGGGCTAGAGATGATCACTTTTGCAGGAGTTATCTCCTTAATTGTTTGGCTGATCATCTAGCAGATGCTTACACCAACAAGCCCTCTGCAAAGGAAATCTGGAATGCTCTGGAGGACCAATACAAGGATGAGGAGAGCTGTCCAAATCTCACCTCATTGACAAATTTCTGGACTTGAAGTTCGAAGATGATACTGAGGTTTTGCCTCAAGTCAAAAAGCTTGAAAAGCTTGTTATGAAGCTGAAGGATGAAAAGATCAGTCTTTGTCAAACCTTCATTTCTGGTGCAATTGTCAACAAGCTTCCTCCATCTTGGATGTCATTCTCCACTGATATTCGAAGAAGGAAAAGATAGGTGACTCTGTCTGATTTGAAGAGGTTCATTCGGATCGAGGACGAGACTCGGACTCGCACGAAGACTGAGCTCATTGCTAAGCAGAAGGCGTCTGCTAACATGGTGGCTGCTAACTCTGAAAAGGGTAATAATTCATCTTTCAAGAAAAAGAAGTCTTTCAACAGAAAGAAGAACCAGAATCCGAAGATCCTGAACGTTCAGAAGAAGGAGTTCAAGAGGAGCGGCAAATGCTTCAACTGTGGGAAGCAAGGACATTTTGCCAAAGACTGCAAAGCACCAAAGAAGGAAACAACACACAATGTCATTCAAGTTGATGATTGTGTGGCTATGCTCTTCTAGGTAACAACTCCAAGCAACATCTCTAGTTGGTGGTTAGATACGGGTGCTACTTGTCATGTATGCTCCAATGGAGATATGTTCTCTTCTTATGTTGCTACCAAAGAGAACGTATCAATGGCTGATCGTTCTGTGGTTACTGTTCTTGGAACTGGGACTGTGGTACTGACTCTTTCTTCGGGAAAGACTCTCACATTGAAGGATGTGAAACATATTCCCTCAATTGCCAAAAATTTAGTCTCTGGAAGCATGCTGTGTGATGCAGGCATGAGGCTGGATTTTCAAGGAGGAAAGGCTGTATTATCCTTTAAGAAAATGTATTTTGGCAATGCATATCGTACTGATGGCATGTATAAAATCTGTACGAGTGCACCCAACCCCGTTGTAAATGAAGTATCCTCTTCTGCTTACTCCTCTGTGTTATGGTACAATAGGCTAGGACATGTAAATTATAGAAAACTGTCTAGCATGGAGAAGTTAGGATTACTTCCAAAATGTGGGGGTAACAAACCTGAGAAGTGTGAAGTTTGCGCGCAAGCAAAGCTGACGGGGAAGCCATTTTCAAGTGTCACGAGGAGCACCAACATGTTAGATCTGATTCATTCAGATACTTATTGTTTCCGTCGAAAGTTACCTTAGTCATTGATTTCATTAAACTTTAAGCGTTACAAATAAATTCAAATAACAAAAGAATAAAAGATTACAACTTTCTTGAAAATAA
>BQKN01035325.1:0-12647 GCA_022839385.1 Asparagus kiusianus
GCTCTTCTTGTTTATTGAGAAGTTTTCCTAACTCATCTTTTCATATAGCTTATAATTTCATTTTCATATCTTAGCTATATTTATTAAGTTACGTATTTTCATTCACTGTAATCACACACACTGTATTGAGCTTAATATTCCATACTATATATTATGGGTTGTGGTTGGTGATTTAGTGAGTGTGAGCTTCATTTGCGTTCTCATTTGTTATCGAGAACAAACCATTGTATTTAACCTTTATTTGTGAATATCACTTGTAATACACTTGTACACCGTGAGAAGTATGAGGCGAGAGACGGGGTCGAATCCAATAGGAGTGGCGTCGGTAGATGAACCTAGGGAGAGGTTACATCCAAGCACTTGAGGAGGAGGACACGGGCTAGATTCCTACACTTAGTGTGTAAAGTGTGATTGCATAGTGTTGGTTGTGTGAGAGTTTTCGATAAACTTGTAAACCAAGTGTGTAGAAGTTCTGGCTTCCAAATCGGATTGTGATAGTGGAGATCTCCTCGAGGTGAGGAGCGGGGACGTAGGTCATGATGACCGAACCTCGTAAACATATCGTGTGTTTGTGTTTTGCTTAGTGTATATTTTATTTGTGGCTATTCATATCATTCTTGCTCATATCTATCTTATATCATTCTTGCAAGAACAAATTATTCAATATAATTTTATTTATAATAAAATCTGATTAGATTAGCATAAGACCCTAATCGCCCCCCTCCTCTAGGGTCTAACATTACCATATATCAAAAATAACTCTTTAGTCCTTTTCAGATACTTAAGTATATTTTTGACCGCTTTCCAGTGCTTTTCTCCATGATTAGATTGTTATCTACTTACCAAACTGACTGAATAAGTGATATCCGATCTAGTACATAACATGACATACATGATCGATCCTACTGCCGAAGTATAAGGAATTAGACTCATGCGTTTCCTCTCTTCATCAGTCTAGGGAGACATCTCTTTAGAGAGCGAGATTCCAGGAGATGCAGGTACAAAACCTTTCTTGGAATTTTCCATGCTAAACTGCTTTAGCACTTTGCCATTATATCTAGATTGGGATAATCCTAATATCCTTTTAGATCTATCTCTATAGATCTGAATACCCAGTATACATGATGCTTCACCCAAATCTTTCATGGAAAATCTTTTTGATAGCCAAATTTTAACCGCTTGTAATGACGGTATGTCATTACTGATTAAGAGTATATCATCTACATACAATATAAGAAACGATACTATACTCCCAATTATCCTTTTATACACACATGTTTCATCTAGATTTTTGATGAAACCAAACTCTTTGATAGCATCATCAAAACAGATGTTCCATCTTCGCGATGCTTGCTTCAGTCCATAAATGGCTTTAAGTAACCTACATGCTTTTCCACTGCTCCCACTGACTACAAATCCCTCTGGTTGAGACATATATATGCACTCTTATAAATCACCATTTAGAAATACAGTTTTAACGTCCATTTGCTAGATCTCGTAGTCATAGTGAGCAGCTATAGCAAGTAGGATCCGAATAGACTTTAAGCATAGCCACTGGAGAAAATGTTTCATCATAGTCCAAACCAGGTCTTTGACGAAAACCTTTAGCTACCAGTCAAGCTTTAAAAGTCTCTACTTTTCCATCTACACCCAACTTTTTCTTAAACAACCATTTGCAACCTATGTGTATCACCCCTTTAGGAGCATTGTCTAAGATCCATACTTTGTTGGTGTACATAGAGTCTATTTCGGATTTTATTGCATCATGCCAAGCAACAGAGTCCCTACTTTGAGATGCTTGCTGATAACTAAAAGTTTCGTCATCATCTATGACGTGATCTAACATGCTACCTTCAACGAAAAAGTCATATTGTCTCTTAGGTGTATGAGATCGCCTTGGTTATCTATGGAGTGATTGAGATTCTTCTGGTATAACTGAATTTGCTGGTTCTACTAAATTATCAGTATTAATTTGTATCTCTGAAATTTCTTCCAGTTCTACCATGCTCCCACTAATTTCTTTTTTAAGAAATTCCTTCTCTAAGAAGGTAGCAAAAACGAGAAATAATTATCTTTTGTTCATCGATGTGGTAGAATTGATATCCAGTAGAATTCTTTGGATATCCTACAAATTTACACAACACTGAGCGTGCCTCTAACTTTTTGGGATCTTGCTTTTTTACATAAACATGACATCCCTAAATCTTAATATAATTAAGATGTGGTTTTATCTCATATCATATCTCATATGGAGGTTTAGGCACAGTTTTAGTTGGAAACCTATTCAGTAAGTGTGTTGTTGTTTCCAACGCATACCCCAAAATGAAAAAGGTAACTCAGTGTTACTCATCATGGAACGTACTATATCTAATAGGGTACGATTCTTCCTTTCTAATACGCCGTTAAGCTGTGGTATATAGGATGGAGTAACCTGAGAGAGAATCTCATTCTCTTTTAAAAACCCTAAAAATTCAGAGCTTAAGTATTCACCTCCTTGATCCGATCGAAGAATTTTAACTTTCTTGCTTGTTTGGTTCTCTATTTTTATACTCGATAAATTTTTCAAATGCTTCAGACTTGTGTTTCATCAAAAACACATGTCCAACTCTTAAAAAATTATCAGTAAAAGTAATAAAGTAGGAGTAGCCACCTCTAGCCATTGTAGACATAGGACCACATACATCACTATGTATCAGTCCTAAGAGTTCTGTAACTCTTGCTCTAGTTCTCGTAAATGGAGTCTTGGTCATTTTACCTTTAAGATAAGACTTGCAAGTATCATAAGACTCAAAATCAAATGGATCTAAATATTCATGCTTATGTACCTTGCCAAGTCTTTCTTTATTAATATGACTAAGTCTACAGTGCCATAAGAAAGCGTTGTTCATAACCGAGTGCTTTCTTTTATTAGTGTGATGAGTATTCATAATTGTGTTTTGATTAAGAATATAGATGCCATTACACAATGTTTCATAAGCAATCAACTTTTGATTAAATATGATATTCATAACATTATTCTCCAACTTGAATATATATCCATCTTTATCTAATAAAGATATAAATATTATATTACACATCATAGTTGGTACGAAATAACAGCTTTTCAAAATCAAAATGTTTCTATTTGGTAAAACTAGATGAAAATCCCCTACTGCAAGTGCAGCAACTATTGCACTATTGTCAACTTGTAGGGTCATCTCTCCAACTCCAAGTTTCCTATAACTTCTCAACCCCTGTAATAAATTACAGATGTGAGATCCTAATCCGATATCTAATACCCAAGATGTAGGATTTATAGAAAAATAATTCTGAGTAACAAACACATCTGAAGATGAAGCAACATCTTGCTTCTTCTTGACGAGTGAGGCTAAGAATTCTGGATATATACTCTTAACATTTCTCAACCAGTCAATGTAATTAGGATCAGTTAACTTGTTCTGTTCTGATATGATTTTTAAGCCAGACATAATGGTCTGAAAGAGAGAAGAAAAAATATTTTAGCAAATGTTCTATACATAAAATATATTTGGATCATTTTTATCTAAGGTATGCCTCCCACTATTTTTCAAGTCCCACAAAATCTTATAAGAGGTGACCGGAAAACAACCCCTTGTTTTCAAGTGGGATCAAGATCCAATTATCATTGAATGCAGCAACCTTAACGTATGCTAACAAATTGATACACTCAATAATTGGTAGATAACTTTTGTCTTTTACACTCTTGTAATTCTTGATATGATTTTACCCCTAGTCTTTTATGACATTGATGTATGCCAACAAATCACAAAATGCTAGTCATGTTTGGACCCATCATTTCTTGACTGACTTAAATTTAACTTATACAAACTCTTGACGTATGCTAACAAAGTCGCATAACCAACTTAAGCTATCCATATATCTAATATACAGATGAATACTACTTAGCCATAGAATAGTTATGCCTTGATGTATGCCAACAAACATAGTATTTATAAGTTTAATAGTACTCAACTGAAATGGTGGAGGGCTACGGATGATTTCACAAATCTTTTACCGTAATCAAACTTGATATAGTTAAAAGATGCTCTATATTTATACTTACAATAATTAAACTAGCCAGGTAAGCGCAAGATTAGTGGGAGGGTTCCGAGCTATTCACCGAGAATATTCATCGGACCTTAATTAAGTAACCACTGTTCTTTAAGATTATAGCGTGAAAGATTGGGCATCACCCCTAATCTTAAGTTAGACATCACCCCATGAGCTATATCTCATAATTACTTTCCTCGACACTAGTTAAAAGTTTGTTCTAAATATATTTCTTTTAACTGCTTTAGGTTTATTTATCTTTCACACTAATGCTATGTTAATGTCAGTCTCACCACTCTATGGTCAATAAACTCTTATTGCCATGTCTTACAAAGTTTAAAAATGAGTTTTTACAATAAAAACTATTTCTCTAGTGAGATAGAGATATAAACTTTACAGAATATAACACTCAATTATATTGACATCTACAATTGGGGCACAACCAACATATCAACATATATAAAAAGCAATATGGAATGGTAGTGAACAACTAAAGGAATAAAATATAACTATATTAATTATATTTTGGCAAGCAATTTGCAGCTCCTTACAGCGCTAGCTCCCTTACAAATCCTGTATTATTATAATCACATATACATAGGACGTGCAAGCCCCATTTATAATGGAAAAACCATCTCGTAGGATGAGTAATAATATTGTATTGAATATAAAATAAAAGCCATAAATGAAATAACTAAACTAAACAACCATACCCCCCAACACCCGAACAAGGGCCTATACCCGTAGGCGTAGCCCATGATCGGTGAGCAAGTGCCTAAACCCGTAGGCGTAGCCCATGCTCGGCAGGGAAGAGGTCAAAAATAATATTACATTTGTAACTATATTACATCAATACAATAAATACAAGAGAATCGTTGTCCACTACCATCCATAAACATAACATCCACGCAAAATGATATAAAACATATAACTTAATCAAATATAAGAAATACACATCTATCTAGTTATGCAACAAATTGGAAAACTAGATAACATAGGGATTATCCTAACTCGAATAGGACTATCATGCTTCTAACATACAACTACACTAGTTGTAAATAAGTGTTTTGTAATTTATACAAGTGTTTTTACTCTTAAAAACTTATGAACCAAAAATAACATTTTTGAATCAACAACTAGTATAACTAATTACAAAACAACTTGTATTAATTAACTAGTTTCATTAAAACATCTTTTAATGAAACTAGTAATTAGAAGCAAGTACAAAGTCCTCTATGAGTTAGATATGCATGTAAAGATTCAATTAGATGGAACCATGACTCTGATACCATGTTGGAAATTCATGCTAAATACATGCAAAATACACAACAGAAGACTGTATGTATAATAATACTAAGCATGTAGAGAGCATAAAAAAACAAGCTAGGACCATCCTATTTAACTCTAACATGATCCCTATATTAAAGAGAGCATACAAGAGTTAGAAAGTCATACTTTTGAAGCGTGATTTGATGGAAGATCGAGCAATCCCTAGCTCTTGCTCATTGTAGTAGTAAATCTCTTCGTAGTAGATCTCCAAGTCTTCAAGTGAGCTTGATAAAATTGGAGTCTTCTTGAGACACAAGGCAATATATCCATCCTGGGGTACTTTAAAATCCTACTACTTCCTCTTACTCAAAGATTGCTAGAGTTTAGTAAGAGGTATATCTCTCTTCTTTTCTTTTATGGAAAGCAACTATGAATAAACCATTTATTTCATTTTTCCATTAACCATGAAAGAAGAAAGAGAGCTCATATTTATAGAGGAAGAATATGTCATGACATGAATGACTCATCCTATGAGTCACACCATGAGTCATCAAAACAATGATTCTCTCATGAGTCATGCAATGAATCATCTCATGAGCCATCTAATGGATCATGAAGAATCAAAACTATATGCTAAAACCATGTTCCCAAATCATACCACCTTAATGACTTATCTCATGACTCATTAATCAAGCTATAATGAAGTGCGTATTTCATAAATGAAAATACCACATCAATACAGTATTTCAAAAATACGATATTTCGTAATTTTCCAATCATTGATTAATAAGTCATCATATGACTAAAAAATAATGAGTTGACCAAAAAGCAACTGTTGACCAAAAAGTCAACTAGTTGACTAAAAGTTAATTTTATAGGAAAAATACTGGAATTCATTTTCTAAGCACATAGCATTCTGATTTTACTGATATGTATAACTGTTTATGTGTATCCGGTGAAAATCATATATGCGTATCAATCATACGCATTACTCTATAAATTTATATGATTTAAGTACGCGCTTGGTATGACTCTGGAGACCAACTTAAGAACTCGGTAGTAGATGATATCCACAAATACAACAGAGGTGCTAGCTACACATAAAGGCTACTCAGGTATAAGTTATGATAAATATCTGCAAGATGCTTACACAATTTTATCAGGACCACTAAGTGATAATACCGTACAGTCCGGTCTCTTCGTCAAACCATGTCAAACTATTGAGACTAGGGTATGAAAAACTATCAAACCCTAATTACTCAATTAGTGTTTGTTGATATTAAACTCATAACCTATAAGATCAAACTGACACTCAGTTTATCTTATTTACCTCGGTCAAGAATTTCCAGGTTATAGTTATATCAAACAATCTTATGACATCAACCCCCTATACTGGGAGAGAAGAATCTCATCTTGGCATCTTAATATCTACTTATATCTCGGGATGCACCTAATAAGAACTGTTATGCACAACTCAATGAGAACTGTGGTTAGGTAAAAGTCTAAATACACCTATACTGACATGTAAGATATTGCACTCATACCTCAGTATAGGCGTTAAAAATTACCTATAGGTCCCAGCACGTGGCTTGAGACTGAGAGAAGATGATGAATGTTACTATCCGAGTCACAGGAGCTCATTTGACGACGATAAACACATGAAGTGAGTTGGTGGACCATACGAAGTAACGAAATTTCGGAATAACGGGAATAAGAGCTGATCGGGAGCCCCGCGGCGTTTACAAAAGGTGGAGCACCCCTCATGTCCTATTTACTCCACATGTAATTCAATCATGGGATCCTATAAATCTTCTTGTTGGCTTTCCAATGCATATTAAACCACGTAATTCCGAGTTCGGACGACGAATTTACGGTGGAAACAAACTCAACAAACCAAAACCAAAAAAAGCTAAACTGAGACACCCCGTGGTGTCTTGGCTTGACCAAGACACTTATAAGTGTCTTGGCCAAGCCAAGACACTTCTAAGTGTCTCAGCTTGGTCGAGACACTCTCAAGTGTCTTGGCTTGGCCAAGACACTCAGAAGTGTGTGCAATACAAAAAATGCTGATTTTGGTTGTTTTTGGCCATTAACTGCCTGGATTTGCTCCAACTGATTTGATAATGTGGTTAAGTGGTTTTTAAATAAAGATAAGAGGGAATCGGCCATTCTTATCCAAACACAGGGCTCCTGAAGCCTATAAATACAGCCCAGGGCCTTCATTTTTTCGGATCTGGAATTCTCGAGCGTTGGCGAAGCCTTGCCGGATTGAGGACTGCAGAGCCAAGAATTTTAGAGAGGAGGAGGAGACTTCAGCGGATTCTTCAGCATAAAGAAGAGGAGTTTGTTAGATCTGCAGTCCGGTTCGTCCCTTAAGATTATCCCGTTGTGGTGATCTTAAAAAGAGCAATCATCTCGCTATTGCCGAGATAAGCGCTTCGGCTTCTTGATTCTTTAGCGAATCGACGAAGCTCCAGATCTGATCTGATCGTTTGGTAGTCCATGGATATCAACATCGTCGTCATAGGCTAAGATCCCACACAAACAGAAGATCGATAAACAATCTCTCCACTGTTTGACGAGAATTGTATTTTCATAGTGTAAAAGTCTTATAAAAAGACTATCTTTTTGTATTTTCATTATAACGACTGAAGTTGTAATGAGTACCTCAATGAAGAAACCAATTTTCTCCCTAAATAAGCTGGCGACCACAGTGGGAGCCAACAGCCTCACTACCGAGGTTGTCGTGACGCAACCGACGATCAAGATCCCGGTGTTCGAAGAGGTCGAATACGAATTCGACCAACAAAAATTCGAGGAATATATTTCCTCCTCCTCCTCCTCCAGATCTTCTTCTTGCAAACGCAGGAAAACCACTATCGCAAAGAACATGCCTTCAGATCCGAAGACCAAGGCTGATGATCTAAACCCGAATGCAGTGAAAGACCCCTCTCCGGCCTCTAAAGAAACCAGATCCAACGTTCATGACAACTTTTCGAAAGTTAAAGAGTTTCCCATTGAAAGTGCACCAGTGCTGACGAAGAGGGCTCATCAAAGGCGCCGTCAACATATCGCGCGCCAATTTGCCAAGGCTTTAAAGCCTGTTGACGGGATCTGCTATGATGTGGATCTAAAACTCAGAAGGCGCCAAGTGTTCCAGCAGCAAGCTTCGGGAACCTCCTCCCAACCACCTACTAACGAATGGGTTCGTGTCAAACAGAACTGTTCCACTCTTGAGGAGGGTATCCATAAGCGCCGCACACTGCTAGCGTAGACAAGGATCCTTGTGCGAAAGGCACAAGAATTGCAGCGGGAAGAGGTGGTCAAGAAACCACCAAGATCTAAGCAGGTTTGGGTGCCGAAGGCCAAAATAGCACCTCTACCCAAGAGACACCAGTCGTGTCTCTCGTTTGATTCCAGATCCGAGGCTGCTCCCCGACTTTCGTCAACTCTAGATCTCACTCCTATTGCTCCCGCACCTCCGGTGAAGCCCTACGATAGCGTGGATCTCTCCAAATCCAGAATTTTATTAAAGGCTCGCCTAAGTCCTCTACATGAAGATCGAGACAAAACTCCTATTAAAGAACGTTTGGGCCCAGTGAAAGAACACCGAGCAACTCAACGAGCTGGGGGTCACACTTACCCTCATGACAATATGAAGCCTTCTCATAAGGAGGGAATTCCAGCATCTGACCGCATCGGATTGTGAGACGAAGGCCAGGAGCCCGTTAAGGTTTCACCCTCAGAAAAGTGTGATTCCAAACGTGTGACTCCTGTAGATGCGAACAAGGAGTTGTTTACTCAGAAGAAAACGGGTCAGACAGAAGAACGCGTTATACCTGAGAATTCATGTAAATAGCCGATAGGTTGCTCTAACCGCAACGTTGATGAGTTGTACTATCGGGCTGGGGGTACGAATAAATCTCAAAAGAGAAGTACCCAGGAAACGGACTCTTAGTGTCCGTGTACCAAAATTATCAGGGTAGTATTATCAGCTTGTAGCTACCCCAAGATCGCTCTACAGAGGGTCTCGATATTTGAAAGGATCTCCACCAGAACGTCCAAGTCTAAGCCAAGGCGTTTCTATAGAAAAAGATCAACTGTGCAAGATGATGAACTCTCAAAGGTCACCATTAATATGGTCGATAAGGAGAAGTTAACACAAAGTTTCAATCCCCATCATTTTTCGGATGTATCCCAATGTATAACTCGGTTACGCGCGGGAACTACCAGGCGTAGGGATTATCAAAGAATGTAGAGGTGATTATCCTCGGATGATGAAGCATCAGATGCTAACTCTGCCATCGCTTCTGGAAATACGGCATCCAGCCCAGGACAATCCCGATAGGCGTTTATGACCAACACCGAGCAAATAGCCAAAATCATCGAGGATGCCTTGACTAAACAAAAAGAGAACTTTAAGTTCGATGAAAATGGATATGCTGTGGATGAGGAAAGAGCATGACCAACAGATCCAAGCATTGTCAAATCAGATAGGCGAATCTAGTCGTCGTAATGATGCTAACCGAGCAAATAGTGATTCGGATGCGGATGAACATTGTTTGTTGGAAATTTGCAGTAAAAAGACAATGAAAGAAAATTTGACTTGTATTCTCTCAAAATCAATTACAATTTGGATTCCGATTACAAAAGAGAGGAGAAAGAATTTGATTCTCCCCTTTGTTTAAGACCGGGTTCTTCTTGGTAGCGATGGAGTGCTTCCTTCGATTGATCGCGTCGAACTTGCTCTCCGTTGACGATCCGACCGTACTATCACACTGGAACGATTGATTTGTGTAATGAATTCGGTGTAGAACTCTCGATGAGTGTAAAGAACTCGTAATGAGTTGAGAACTCTAAAGAGAGTTGTTGAGAACCGAATAATTGGTTTGAAATGATTAACTTGCGTTGCAAGCTTAATCACGAACTCTTAAATGAGTTTCAGAACTCAGAGTGAGTTGGAACTCTGTAACCGAGTTGTTAGAACCGAAAATTCGGTTAATAGCCAAGTTGATTCTCCACTGATGAAGGGATTCTCTAAGATTTGATAATCTTCAAAAGATTTCCTTCTCCGTGTTGTTGGATTGCTGAGAGTTGTTGACCTCCGACGGTTTTTGATGCCAGCTCCTTCAACCCTCTGCGGTTTTGTTGCTGAAGCCGATTAATCCACCAATCACGACCCAACCCCCTACTCAGTTGAGTAGGTCGGTTATTTATATGGGGATTCGGGGTGTAACCAACCCCTAAATCTGCTCCTAAGTGAGCGAAAATCCCTCAGAACGTGGGATAACGGCTTTGAGGCCGTTCAGCTTGTATTTGAACAAGTCAAACGCCTGATTTGGCGTTATGGACCTTAACTCTGCGTCCGAGGCTTGAGACGCAGAGTTAAACCTTTGTCAAAGGTTGAAAACGCACAGGCCGCATGCGTTCTTAAGGTTGGAGACGCACAAGCGCTTGTGTATTCAACTCTGCGTCGAGAATTTGGGACGCACAGTTAAGACAGTTAAAGAACACACATTAAGTGTGCGTTTTGGTGATTTTAACTCTGCGTTGCAGAGTTAAGTATCTGCTGGCGAACGCACAGAATGTGTGCGTTTGGAATTTGAGAAACGCAGGAATTAACTATGCGTTTAAGAGAGGTTGTTGACTTGTAACCTCGTCTATTATGATATTGCAAAGGCCATTGCTTATTGATCTTTGCCTGTCATAAGGTATGAGAGTCGTCAAATTGTAACTCTCACCATCGATTGTGAAGGCCACTGAATAGAGTTTCTCATCAGCTGTCGGAAGCATCGTCGAATTGTAACTCTTCTCGATCTGTGTGAAAAGTCTTCTATTTGCAGCTTTCGATTATCGGCGCGAAAACTATTTGATTGTAGCTTTCGTCGTGAGAGCTAGTCGGGAATCAACATCCATAGTGTCTTTTAGACGAATATTTGCCCACAGCTCTCTACCAAGTAACTCACCAACTAAGTCCAACCTTTTATTTCTAAAATCATTACACTGCTCATCAGCATCTCTAATAGTTACTAATATAATATTAGTCATGCTGTTGTCGCAGCCATCAAGATCAATCATCTTAGAAATGAAGTCGTGTTCGTGGCGATTGTGGAGTGGTGAATGCAGTGATTAGAAAGTCGTCTGATTGTGATTTCCATTGTCAAAGCTTGACAGGGATCAGCTATCCATTGTGATTTTTTAGACAGCCTACAGAACCCCCTCCAAAGTTTTCGAAAGTTCGCGGTTGACTGGGACGAATTTTCGGAATACTTTGGATCCCAAAAATTAGCGGATTGATTGTTCATTTCATCTGATCTGAAAACATTGCTGAACTTTGGCTGATTGTAAATTGTTTGGACTCATCCAACAGATTCTTCAATGGAGTCACCTGATGGTATCGGAACACTCAGGTGGATTTTTTTGTATTATCGAATTGCAACGCAGAGTTAAATTCTGCGTTTAGAAGTTCTATCAATGCAAACGCACAGGTGGATTCTCTGTGCTAAAGCATCAGAACGCAGAGTTAAATTCTGCGTTTAGAAGGTCAAGCGGCACAGGTGCACAGGCCGTCTTGGGCGGGATTCTCAAATCCTAACCCGATTTGACAGCTCATAGCTGTCTATAAATAGACCGCCATGGGTCAAATCAAAAGCCACCCGACTTTTTGTCGCTCCTCTTTTGAAAAGCTATTAACGAAGACTCTTCGTTCCCAATTCCGGCGATCTCGTCCATCTTCCCCAATTCTTCGACATGGGTTCCAAGAGGAAGGCCGCTCCTCGCTCCAGACCTACTGCTGCAGCAGTGTCGTCGCCTCAGGCTCCACCCGTCGGCGGTAAGTGTCCCTCTTTATGGCTGTCAAACTTGCTTCGGTGAGTTCTTTGAAATAAGCCTTAAATAGGTCACCGTCAAACTTGCTCCGGCAAGTTCTTTATGATAAACCCTAGATGGGTTCTTGCAAACTTGCTCCGGCGAGTTCTTTCTGACAAACCCTAGATGGGTTCTTGCAAACTTGCTCCGGCGAGTCCTTTCTGACAAACCCTAGATGGGTTCTTGCAAACTTGCTCCGGCGAGTTCTTTATGAGAAACCCTAAATGGGTTCTTGCAAACGAGAAGATGACTCGTTTTGACATTGTAACGCAGAGTTAAAACTCTGCGTTTTGAATTTGAAACGTCAGGGCCTGACCCTGCGTTTATGGACCAAAAGATTTAACGCAGAGTTAGACCTTTGCGTTGATGAATTTCAAACGCCGGCCTGAACTGTGTGTTAGAAAGATTTAACGCAGAGTTAGACCTTTGCGTTAATGAAAATT
>BQKN01035343.1:1543-12707 GCA_022839385.1 Asparagus kiusianus
TATATATGTATATATGTATACAGTGTACAGCAAAAGATTAAATAGAAACACGAACAAAACAGGAAAATACTGTGATGAGTCGACTCGTGCTCATTTATGGGTCGACTCATGTCTCCTGGGTCGACTCATGATCCGTTACGGGTCGACTCAGCAGAAACTTATATTAACAGGAAATTACTTCGTGAGTCGACTCATCGTCAGTCATGAGTCGACTCATGACTTATGGGTCGACTCGCATATTGAAGAGTCGACTCAACAGACGCTTATAGCAACGTATCCAGATTTCGTGAGTCGACTCATGACAGTCATGGGTCGACTCAACCTGATGAGTCGACTCATGATGAGTCGTGAGTCGACTTACGGGCTGAAATCTGCAAATATCACAAGTTAAATTCGCCAACTCGATCCATCCTTCCATTATACTGATCCACATCTCTATAGCTATCAATTCTAGCCTATGATACAGAGAGAAAAAAATTATATCTAGCGTGAGAAACAATTACTTATGTGTTAAATCTAACAATTAACCCCTAAACATGAAAAAGGGCATTTAATCAAAAAGAAAACTCATATTTTTATTCCTTAAAAAAATATATTTCCAGATCTGGGTTTTCTTCAAAAACTCGTTGGTGAGGATTTAAAAACTAAAACACATGATTTCTAGCATTCATCCTAATAAGAACATTGATTTATACTTGAAAATAAGTCTTAGGCTCAATAAAACTCATGAAAAACATTTGTAAACTATTAAAAACATGGGAGAATGATTGGGCGAGATGTTACTCGCCTCAGATGTGATGAAGAGAAATCCCCTTCGATGTAAATCCACAAAAAGCTGCTAAAAATCCCCAAAAATCGCCCAAGAATACCCAAACACGAACTAGGGTTTAGAGGGGGAGAGGAGGCTAGGGTTTCTCTAGGGTTTGCTGATGAAAAAGAGTGTTTTCAGGTGGAGGGAAATATATATGAGTGGATGAAACCCGACCCGAAACCCAACAAACCCGAACTGACAAAGGCCAGAAAAACACGATGAGTCGACTCATGACTTATTATGGGTCGACTCATAGGTCGTGAGTCGACTCATTATTCGTGAGTCGACTCAGCAGAAACTAAATGGCAACAGGACTCGATATCGTGAGTCGACTCATAACAGTCATGGGTCGACTCAACCTGTTGAGTTGACTCATGACATATCATGGGTCGACTCATGGACTTAAAACTGCATTCTTCGATTTCTGTTGCACACGATTTACAAATTTGCAACTCAACCTCATACCTGAGGCATAACCACATCCTCATAAACTCAAAACACTAGTTTTCATGTACAACCATGCCATGAAGATATTTTATCATATATTAAATATTGCGTTTCACTAATATTCACATATATGAATTATCAAAATCAACGGGGTCTTACATTCTTTCCCCCTTAAAAGAATTTCGTCCACAAAATTTAGAAAATCATATCTAACTCATAAAGATACGTGAAAAGTATGACAAGGGTCTAATCCAACCCGCACACATACGCATTTCGCAATACTAAATGCTAGTTAAGCATATAGCGATATTCATACTTAACGATCTAAAATGATAATATTCTTACCTAACCCCTAATCTAACGGAACTAGTACGTCGGGCGAAAAATCCAAACAAGGAACCCCCCATGTATATACCATGTGTTCCGAAAGATTAAGAATTAAGTGAAAATACCCTCATTCTAGTGTTAAATTGTAGAACCCCGTAATTTTTATATGAATATATATGAATTTTTTAGTAAATAAATAATTCTTTTATGATAAATTGCTTGAGGTCATTGATGTACATGATAACAAGTTATGTGAGATGATATAAGAATATAGGTGTAGAGTTTTGTGCGATGGTTTTGCAAATAAGCAAAACATGCACAAAAACTAAATTTTTCCAGAACAGTCGACACATCAGTCGACTGACTGTATCGGTCGACACATCAGTCGACTGATACGCTGATTCTAGTTTTTACAGGTTTCAGGTCTGTTTTGATTTGGTTGGGGTTTGGGTCGGGTTTAACCGTTCGTATATATATCCCCTCTCACCCGAAATCACCCCTCTCATCTTCAGTATTAAGAAAACCCTAGCCCCCTCTCCCCTATCTAAAACCCTAGTTTTGTTCTTGGTGATTTGGGGAAGAACTTGGAGGATTTTCGGCGAGATCTTCACATTGCAGCAAAGGGGATCCACTCTCTCTCAGATCCAGGAGTTGTTCATCACCCAGAGGCGAGTAACATCTCGCCTAACTCTGCCCCTTTTATTTTACACGAATTTATTGAGTTTAAATGAGTTTTATTGAGCCAAAAACATATTTTTAGTACAAAGAATAAATCTTTATGGTACATGATGTGTAGTATTGAAGCTTCTCAGTTTATAAAAAGATCACCAATGTTTTATTAAAGAGATCTAGATCTGAAAACATTTGACAAAGAGTTATTTCATGATTTTTTGATTTCAAAACGTATCAAACATGTTTTTATGTGTTTAAGGTTTTTGATAAATGTTTACATGTAAAACTTCCTTTCCAGTTTGGTACATATATGTTAATATCAGTATTCTTCATGCTTGGGATTGATGGGGATGAGTTTAGATCAAAATTTTGGGTAAATAACAACCTGTACAGAATTTTCTGCAGTTGATCGGTCGACTGATCAGTCGACCGACGGGCAGCTTTTCAGTCATCAGTCGACTGATCAGTCGACTGACGGGCTAATTTAGTTTCCTCAGCTTCTCAGTCGACTGATCAGTCGACTGGTGAGATGAGGTTATGCTGTCTGAACCGTATCAGTCGACATATGAGTCGACTGACGTCATCAGTCGACACATCAGTCGACTGATGAGCTGTTTTACAGATTTTTGATCTGTTTGAGTTGCTTTTCGGAGTCGCCTCGATAACCTGACCCTAGTTTACCATGTTAATGATTCATCTGTACATGTGGGTTGACTTTTGACACAAGTTTAGACATGTCCACCGAGATGCGGGCGAGTTTGGATTATGTATATCTGTCCGCATATACTTTTCACAGTTACACAGTCCTCGTGTTGGACATTCACTATACTTAGTCCTCGTGTTGGACATGCATTGCTATTTAATCCTCGTGTTAGATATGCATCACATCCGGTCCATGCGTTGGACAACGATCACATCCGGTCCATGCGTTGGACAACGGTCACATCCGGTCCATGTGTTGGACAACGGTTATATTCAGTCCATGCGTTGGACCATGGTTATATTCAGTCCAATCGTTGCACATTGGTTATATTCGATCCATGCGTTGGACACTCGTTGCTTTCACTCTATGAGTTGGACGTTTACTTCATGCAGTCTATATGTGAGACGTTTAATCTATATAGTCTATGTTTTGGACACTTAATCGTTTTCTGACATGACACTCATGTGAGTTTGACATGACACCATGTTTGGAAGTAGAGATGTGTTTCGTTTTCTTTTTAATTTATTTGTTCCCAATATTAGATTCTGGGTTTGGTATTTAGGGAATTACAATTTGAGATACAAGGTATATACATGAGGGTTTCCTTGTTTGGATTATTTCGCTCGACATACCTATGCTCGTGTTGAAATTTTCTAAGTACCAAAACCCATTGTTGTTAGTATAGATGATTTATATTACTATGTAATAACTGTATTTTCATATACAACGAGCCCTATCCCTTGGGGTTGGTTGTGATGTTGCTCGCTAGCGCTTTGACGCTCGTTGTTCCTCCCCCTTTCAGGTAACGAGACAGGAGTCGGAGAGTCGCAGGTTGATGGCGATGTATTTTAGCTTCAGCCATTTATTTGGTTATATATTTTCTTTTGGAGCTCCACAGTAGACTTTTGTTTAGACATTTGGGAGTCTTATTCTAGAAGTTGTAAAGGCTGTGTGCCTTATTTCCTCTTGTCAGACATTTGTATTTGAGACTTGTTGAGTATTCCAGTTATCTATTCAGATGTTGACTATGTATTTCTGTATGTTGGATGATGAGATATTAATGCGATCACTATCACTTCATCAGTTATTCCTTGCATTATCTTTTACTTGCTTTTTTACCTACACCTATTGTTGACTCTACTAGATAGATGTTGATTGTGATGGTGAAACATGTTATTGCACTGTGTAGTACATGGCAGGTTTGACATTCTTGTTTCACCTTGGACTGCAGCCTTGTGTGAACCCAGGGGCGTCACAGTTAGTATCAGAGCTCTAGTTCCAGTATCCTTAGGATCATCCTGTGTCGAGTCGTGGAGCTAGGATAGAGTTTCTTAGGATTCATGTATAGGGTCCGTAAGGATTTTCTAGTATGAGTGAGGATGATATATGCGTATATCTCAAAATTTGAGAATTTTTTTTATAACAACTATTTTTGTATAAGTTTAAAGTATTTGTGTGAATACTATATGTTGTGAAAATCGTATGGTGATACGTTATGCATATATATATACATATCTACTTTGACTCATGAACTCTTTTTGTTATATGCTTAGATGTCAGAGTATGGTATGCCTCGTACTCAGAGATCTGGACAGGCCGAACCACAGCAAACTCCACCCAAGCCACATCAGATGCTACCTGAGCCGTAGCAGACTCCCCAGTACCTTATTGATCTTATGACTCTCTTAGTCGCTAGGATAACAGCAATCGAGGAGCTTGTGGCAAATCATATTGCACCACCATCATCAGTAGCCGAAACCGCCATTTCTTAAGAAAATGGGACGCCTAAGTTTTAGAAAAACAAGGAAGGACACCCCGGAGATAATGGTAAGAATAAGAGACCCTGGTCTGGACCTCAGTAGCAGCAGGGCCCTCATAAGAAGGGATCCCAACAGGATCAGAGAGAACAGCAGCAACAACAGCGCAAGTTCCGGGGAACTTGTTTTAACTGTCGTAAGGTCGGTCACAAGGCATTAGAGTGTCGCAGTGCACCAACAAGAACTCAGCAGAGAAATGGTCCGAATCAGCAGCAGCAGAAGACTAAGGGGCAGGCTCTAGCAGTTCAGGAGATTCCCCAGGGTAGATTGTCCCATATTCTCCAGCACCAGCGGCAGAGCAATCTTCATCAACCGGCAGAGTATATGCAGTAGTTCCGCATGATAATGGGCCAAGCAGATCAGTTATGGGCGGGTACGTCCCTTATAAATCCTTTTCCCATCCGTATTCTTTTCGATTCGGGAGTTTCGTGTTCTTTCATACCGCATGCATTTATGGCTAGACTCTAGCTTGTAGCTCAGCCTCTAGACACCCATTTATCTGTTTCCACTCCTTTAGGTGAGGTATCGCTTCTGGAGAGCGTATGTAGGAGGTGTACCATCAGTTTAGATGAGTCGGAGTTCATAGTTGATTTGATAGTGTTGCATATGTCCGAGTTCGATGTCATCCTTGGTATGGATTGGTTGTCTTCCTACCATATTAGTATTGACTGCTTTACGAAGACAATCAAGTTGCGAGCGTCTGATGGGTCCGAGATGATTGTAGCCACCTCTCAGGGCAACCGATTTGCGGAGTCATTTCTAGCGTACATCGAGGAGGTGATGCGACGGGATCAGGATGCTGAGTTATTGGAGACTAGAGTTGTCTCAGAGTATCAGGATGTCTTTCAGGACATACCTGGATTACCTCCGGTGAGAGGGGTAGAGTTCTGTATTGAGTTGCAGTCAGGCATAGCCCCGATATCCCGCGCACCCTATCGCATGGCACCAGCTGAGATGAGGGAGCTTCAGACCCAGTTGGATGAGTTATTAGCTCAGGGTTTTATTCGCCAGAGTCATTCTCCGTGGGGCGCGCCGGTCCTCTTCGTGAAGAAGAAGGACGGTAGTATGAGATTATGCATAGATTATAGAGAGTTGAACAAGATCACTATCCAGAATAGGTACCCACTACCTAGGATTGATGACTTGTTTGACCAGCTGCAGAGAGCGCAGTATTTCTCAAAGATTGATCTTCGTTCTGGCTATCATTAGTTGCGGGTTCGGGAGATGGATATTCCTAAGACCACCTTTCTTACTAGATATGGATCTTTTAAATTCTTGGTCATGCCATTTGGGTTGACCAATGCACCCACGGTATTCATGGATTTGATGAATCGGGTTTTCCGCCCTTTCTTAGGTCAGTTTGTGATCGTTTTCATCAATGATATTCTCATTTACTCGAGATCGGAGGCAGATCACGAGGAGCATCTACGGATAGCGTTGAGGACTCTTCAGGAGCATCAGCTGTATGTCAATTTTAGTAAGTGCGAATTTTGGCTTTCAGAAGTTAGATTTCTTGGCCACGTCATCAGTCGAGAGAGTATAGCAGTGGACCCGGCAAAGGTCACGGCAGTTCTTGATTGGGAGCCACCGAAGACGGTGACAGAGATTCGCAGCTTTTTGAGTTTAACTGGATATTATAGGAAGTTCATTCAGGACTTTTCGAAGATTTTGACGCCGATTGCACACCTTACGAAGAAGGGTGTACAACTCATATGGAGCATGGAGTGCCAGAAGGCCTTTGATATTCTAAAGGCTAAGTTGACTACGGCGCCGATTTGACTATTCCAAGCAGCGACAGGACATTCGTAGTATATACAGATGCATCATTGGCAGGCTTAGGAGGTGCATTGATACAGACTCAGAGGGTAGTAGCTTATATCTCACGACAGTTGAGGGTGTATGAGCAGAACTATCCAACTCATGACTTGGAATTAGCAGTAGTGATATTTGCACTGAAGTCATGGAGGCACTACTTATATGGAGTACAGTTTGAGTTGTTTACAGACCATCAGAGTCTGAAGTACCTCTTTTCTCAGAAGGAACTCAATCAGAGACAGAGGAAGTGGGTTGAGTTTATCAAGGACTACAAGTTCGCAATTCAGTATCATCCGGGGAAGGCGAACGTCGTAGCAGATGCCTTAAGCAGGAAGCGTCGACATCGGATTTCGGCTTTGAGGTGTTCACTGCATCGGGATCTTATCACTCTTAGCCAGTTTAATTTTAGACATGAGATTGGTGGAACCAGTACATTATAGGGAACTGGGTCATTACAGCCAGCTTGGAGAGACAGAGTTGTCAGAGCTCAGTTGGGAGACTCTTGGATTCAAATCCGAAAGGAGGAGATTTCCAAGGAGCCTAAGGCTGATTGGACCATTGGAGCAGATGGAGGTCTACGGATGAAGGGTAGATTAGTTATGCCAGCCAGTGCAGAGCTGAAGAGGAAATTATTTGATGAGGCACACCGTACTCGGTACACAGTGCATTCAGGAACCACCAAGATGTACAAGGACCTGAAGAGATATTTCTGGTGGAGCGGTATGCGTAGAGAGGTTGCAGACTATGTGGCTAGATGTTTTACCTGTTAGCAGGTGAAGGCAGAGCATCAGAGACCGACAGGGATACTTCAGCCTTTGCCTATTCCAGAGTGGAAGTGGGCAGACATTTCTATGGATTTTATAATAGGGTTGCCGAAGTCGAAGAAAGGGAATGATTCTGTTTGGGTGATAGTGGACCGGTTGACGAAGTCAGCACATTTTATTCCAGTTAGGACCACCTATACAGCCGAGACTTATGCGAGGATCTTCATTTGGGAGATAGTTCGACTTCACGGAGTTCCAGATATGATCGTGTCGGATCGGGGTTCGGTGTTCACTTCATATTTTTGGAGGAGTTTCCAGGACTCATTTGGTAGCAGGCTATCTTATAGCAGTGTATTCCACCCACAGACGGATGGTCAGACGGAGAGGGTGAATCAGGTGTTGGAGGACATGTTGCGGGCATGTGTCATTGACTTCCAAGGCAGTTAGGAGGATCATATTCCACTGGTAGAGTTCGCTTATAACAACAGTTATCAAGCGACGATCGGTATGGCCCCGTATGAAACAACGTACGGAGGCCTTGCAAATCGACTATATGTTGGATAGAGCCGGAGAAGAGTTTAATGTTTGGGCCAGAGCTTATGAGACAGATTACAGAGAAAGTAAAATTTATCAGAGATCAGATTCTAGCTGCTTAGAGTCGGCAAAAGAACTATACTAATAAGAGACGAAGACCCTCGAAGTTTCGAATTGGAGATCCAGTTATGCTGAAGGTATCGCATAGGAAAGGTGTGTAGCAATTCGGGAGACGGAAAAAGGTTACGATGAGATACATTGAACCGTATCAGATTTTGGAGAACATTAGAGCTATGTCATACAGACTAGATCTTCTTGCATCGATGTCTAGTATACACAATGTATTCCATGTTTCTATGCTTAAGAAACAATTACGTGATGAAGAACAGTAGTGAGTGTTGAACGCACCAGAGATTGAGCTTCATGAGGATTTGACTACTGTCGAGAATCCAGTTCGTATTCTTGCCAGAGAGGACAAGAGACTTAGAAACAAGGTAATCCCATTGGTGAAAGTTCAGTGGAACCGGAGAGGTATTGAGGAGATTTCTTAGGAGCGCGAAGAGGATTTGCGTCGCGACTATCCACACCTGTTTGAACAGGTAAATTAAATTTTTATGATATCTATCTTATATGATATTTGGACATTTGGTTATATTTGCATTTAACACTAGAATGAGAATATTCTTGCTTAATTCTTAATCTTTCGGAACACACGGTATAAATGGGGGGTTTCTTGTTTGGATTTTTCACCCGATGTACAAGTTCCACTAGATTAGGGTTTGAGCGGGAGTATTACCATTTTAGATCGTTAAGTATAAATATCTCTATATGTTTATTTGGAAGTTCATGTTGTGAGATGCATATAGTTTCTGAATTTCGAGGACGAAATTCTTCTAAGGGGGGAAGAATGTAGAACCCCGTAATTTTTATATGAATATATATGAATTTTTTAGTAAATAAATAATTCTTTTATGATAAATAGCTTGACGTCATTGATGTACATGATAACAAGTTATGTGAGATGATATGAGAATATGGGTGTAGAGTTTTGTGCGATGGTTTTGCAAATAAGCAAAACATGCACAAAAACTAAATTTTTCCAGAACAGTCGACACATCAGTCGACTGACTATATCGGTCGACACATCAGTCGACTGATACGCTGATTTCCAGTTTTTATAGGTTTCGGGTCTGTTTTGATTTGGTTCGGGTTTGGGTCGGGTTTAACCGTTCGTATATATATCCTCTCTTACCCGAAATCACCCCTCTCATCTTCAGTATTGAGAAAACCCTAGCCCCCTCTCCCCTATCTAAAACCCTAGTTTTGTTCTTGGTGATTTGGGGAAGAACTTGGAGGATTTTTGGCGAGATCTTCACATTGCAGCAAAGGGGATCCACTCTCTCTCAGATCCAGGAGTTGTTCATCACCCAGAGGCGAGTAACATCTCGCCTAACTCTGTCCCTTTTATTTTACACGAATTTATTGAGTTTAAATGAGTTTTATTGAGCCAAAAACGTATTTTTAGTACAAAGAATAAATCTTTATGGTACATGATGTGTAGTATTGAAGCTTCTCAGTTTATAAAAAGATCACCAATGTTTTATTAAAGAGATCTAGATCTGAAAACGTTTGACAAAGATTTATTTCATGATTTTTTGATTTCAAAACGTATCAAACATGTTTTTATGTGTTTAAGGTTTTTGATAAATGTTTACATGTAAAACTTCCTTTCCAGTTTGGTACATATATGTTAATATCAGTATTCTTCATGCTTGGGATTGATGGGGATGAGTTTAGATCAAAATTTTGGGTAAATAACAACCTGTACAGAATTTTCTGCAGTTGATCGGTCGACTGATCAGTCGACCGACGGGCAGATTTTCAGTCATCAGTCGACTGATCAGTCGATTGACGGGCTGATTTAGTTTCCTCAGCTTCTCAGTCGACTGATCAGTCGACTGGTGAGCTGAGGCTATGCTGTCTGAACCGTATCAGTCGACATATGAGTCGACTGACGTCATCAGTCGACACATCAGTCGACTGATGAGCTGTTTTACAGATTTTTAATCTGTTTGAGTTGCTTTTTGGGGTCGCCTCGATAACCTGACCCTAGTTTACCATGTTAATGATTCATCTGTACATGTGGGTTGACTTTTGACACAAGTTTAGACATGTACACCGAGATGCGAGCGAGTTTGGATTATGTATATCTGTCCGCATATACTTTTCACAGTTACACAGTCCTCGTGTTAGACATTCACTATACTTAGTCCTCGTGTTGGACATGCATTGCTATTTAATCCTCGTGTTGGATATGCATCACATCCGGTCCATGCGTTGGACAACGGTCACATCCGGTCCATGCGTTGGACAACGGTCACATCCGGTCTATGTGTTGGACAATGGTTATATTCAGTCCAAGCGTTTGACATTGGTTATATTCGATCCATGAGTTGTACACTCGTTGCTTTCAGTCCATGAGTTGGATGTTTACTTCATGCAGTCTATATGTGGGACGTTTAATCTATATAGTCTATGTTTTGGACACTTAATTGTTTTCTAACATGACACTCATGTGAGTTTGACATGACACCATGTTTGGAAGTAGAGATGTGTTTCATTTTCTTTTTAATTTATTTGTTCCCAATATTAGATTCTGGGTTTGGTATTTAGGAAATTACAATTTGAGATACAAGGTATATACATGAGGGTTTCCTTGTTTGGATTATTTCGTTCGACGTACCTATGCTCGTGTTGAAATTTTCTAAGTACCAAAACCCATTGTTGTTAGTATAGATGATTTATATTACTATGTAATAACTGTATTTTCATATACAACGAGCCCTATCCCTTGGGGTTGGTTGTGATGTTGCTCGCTAGCGCTTTGACAATCGTTGTCCCTCCCCCTTTCAGGTAACGAGACAGGAGCCGGAGAGTCGCAGGTTGATGGCGATGCATTTTAGCTTCAGCCATTTATTTGGTTATATATTTTCTTTTGGAGCTCCACAGTAGACTTTTGTTTAGACATTTGGGAGTCTTATTCTATAAGTTGTAAAGGCTGTGTGCCTTATTTCCTCTTTTCAGACATTTGTATTTGAGACTTGTTGAGTATTCCAGTTATCTATTCAGATGTTGACTATGTATTTCTGTATGTTGGATGATGAGATATTAATGCGATCACTATCACTTCATCAGTTATTCCTTGCATTATCTTTTACTTGCTTTTGTACCTACACCTATTGTTGACTCTACTAGATAGATGTTGATTGTGATG
>BQKN01035350.1:1520-13662 GCA_022839385.1 Asparagus kiusianus
AGGCAATCGGGAAGAGCCTTGATTCTCCTTGGTGAGGATCGACGCTTCAAAGATATGCTTTGCTTGGCCAAAACCATATCTCAAAATAAAGGGGGGGCGAATTGACGCTGCATTGCGCTTCATAAGGCAGGGATCCTAGATGCACCCTATCTTATGATTGCACGATGTGGCCAAATCGTTTCACCCTTTATAAGGCAATGACTCTATCTTAGCTATTTGTAAGATGAGTTCAATTTCCTTTTATAACCGAGACTAACCCGGGTTTAATTGTTTATTCTGCAGTGGGGTATCCTTCTGGATCGTTTTCAGCTCACGCAGTCTATGGGCGTCGAGGCGATCATTATTCGACCTCTGACAATCCTTCCCCTATTCCAGCTATTCCTCAGTTTGCTTCGGGCACGTCGGCTGAGGTTGCACAGGTGGTGAGGGAGGGTGGTCATCGAGCTATTCGCCAGCTGATCACAGATGCTCCTTTTGTGAAGGATGCCAGCTCTACCCAGCCTCTCCGGAAGAGTGATTTCCTATTTGGTGACTCTGTCGATGACCCGGAAGCCGTATTCATCAACGCTGAGCAGTGGCTTCACAAGACCGGCGGTGGCTTCATGTACTTGCCGGAAATTCCTCGACAGCGCTCGTTGACTGAGCTCAGGTGTCAGGCCGTGACGCGCGAGATGTCGTGGCATTTGACAGTGGATCATGAGAGCGTACATTGCGGCTATATTACCCACCAGGCAGCTCCTGGTTCAAGCAGGAGTCACATCACCGGCTTGCATCCCGGAGTGTTGGGACTGGATGCACCACCGCGTAACGAGTTTCTCGCCACTGCTTCGACTTTGAGGAATCGCCTCGCTGCGCTAGGACGAGAGATGCCTGCGACTCGTCACAGGATTTATGGTTGGGTCCACTCTTCGGACAAGTCTTGGTGGAGTCGTATGACGACATACGTCTTGAGCCGCTGGGGCGAGGAGTTGCATGCTTGCGGTTTGTATACCGCCGTTCGTGCCACCATGTATGGCCTGCCCGTCAGTTTGAGACATTTCTGTGCTTTGTTCGAGTTGTATAATCCAGACTCGAACACTTTTCTGACCCGTCAGGGGGAGTTGGGCTTGACTCTTCATGAGATGCATAGGATTTCTGGCTTGACCATGGGGCAGATGTTATACCAGGAGTATTTCCCTTCCAGTCATGAGTTGAGTCAGTTGAAGGATCGCATGCCCGACCGTTACGAGACTCTATGGGATCTTACTTGCCATTACCATATCGCTTTGGCGCAGTCCGAGCCTTTAGCCAAGAGGACGAAGGCCTCTGTGAGTCTGAAGCAGTTCGCGAACTATTTGTTCAAGAACTTGGAGAGCAGCTCTGGCGAGGATATTTGTGAGTTGGCCCCACTCACTCCTTCAGAGGTGAACCATCTACTGAAGAAGATTGATGCTCGTTCCTATACCACCAGCAGTTCTGAGGGTGGCTTTCCTGCGAAGACCAAGTTCAGGTCTTTTTTATGGCATGCGACCACACCGATTCAGCCGATGACTCTTCTCGCCGGCTTTCTTGCTATCTGGTTGAAGAAGTGCGTGGTTCCATACCAGTCTGGGGACACCTTACCCTTGGAGGTACTTTTCCCAGCAGTTCAGCTCGCATATAAGAAGGAACTCTCACTTCTTCCGGTGATGGTGGCTAACATTCACCGAGGACTTCGGCAGCTTTCCAGTGCGTTCACACGGAAGGAGACCGATTTGCCAGGTCAGATTCCCACGCTTAAGGTAGAGTTTCCCTACGCTTATTTGATGGCCTGGTTCGTCCTCCACCGTCCGGACATGATGTCGGTGCCGAACGCTACAGATCACTCTGTCCCCCTGCTGCAGTTGCTTGAAAATGGTAGGTGGGAAGGCCGCGGGTTTTCTGATGTCCGGCAGCAGCTGCAGGTCCACAAATGTTGGGCGTTCTCTACTTGCTTCCCGCAGTTCTCCGGCCGATACGGCGAGTGCTTGACAGACGATGAGAGGCCGAGAGAGAATCGGACCCACTTAGACATTGGCTGCTTCAATTGGCTGGTGAACATCAGGCCTGGCTATCTAACTTTCCGGGTGAAGAATGAGTGCTTTATAGAGCCATATCTACCCTGCCGATTTGCTCGCCAGTTTGGCTACGATCAGCTTTACATCGGGAATCCTCGCCAGCAGCTTCGGACCCATAGTGGTTTGGTGGACGGTCTTCGTGCATGGTTGTGGACCGTGACTGGCTGTACCGATGCTAGGTTCAGCCTCCCGAGTATTGATCGGCAGTTGAATCTCACCTTCTTGAGCTGCAAGTGGTTATTAGCAGCCAACAAGACTATCCCTGTGAAGCCGATTGCGGAGCTAGAGGCCGAGGAAGCTTCTCGGGTTGATTCGCGCAGGATTCGGGAGAGGGCTCGATCACAGAGGATACAGAATAAGACTCGCCGACTTGATGAAGAGGGCCATAGGTCATTCCATTCTACAGATGAGGCTTCCGGCGGAGATCCCGAAGATTGTGATGACTCCTCTGAGCGAGGTTTGCTATTCATCTTTTCTTTCTACTTTCTAGAAATATTGAAACTGACTATAATTCCATGTTTCAGGGACCACAGCTGATCATGACGAAGAGTTCTACCCTCCTCCTCGGGCGAGACCTTCGATCCCCACTGCTAGGCGGAAGAGGTTAGTCCGTAAGCTGCCTGCAGCTTCCCGAGCTTCCGATACGGATTTAGCTGGTGATGATCCTGCCAGTGATGGAGGTAACGATTATCCTGAGAACTATTCCTCTGGTTACTCAGTGCATTGACTTATACTTCTCTCTCTCTATATAGGAGCACGTGAGGAGCATGAGATGAGTCCTGATCCAATCCCCATATCTCCCGATGAGTCTGATCCGCTACCCCCTGTAGAGAGGCCTACAGGGGTTGCTGACATTGGAGCGGCGGGCAATGTAGGACCCGATTCCGTGAATCAAGGTACATCTAACACTGACAACGTATTTCTTTAGATGATACGCCAATGAATTTGTGTACCTTCTAACTGTCCTCTACCTCTTGCTCCTTCAGATAATTTGCAAGAGATGAACCTTGGAAATGAAGAGGCTAATGTACCCGTGAAAGGTAACTTACTTCCATTAATTGTAGTCTCTTTACTTCTTTTTGGCACTTATATGCTCTTCTGTCAGAGTTCTCCATCGATGACTTCGACGCGGGAAGCTTGTTTGCGGACACTCCTATGATGCGCTATATATATAGCTCACCTCAGATTGAGGATCAGCTACCTGGAGACATGTTTTCTGAGCCCGCCTTCGCTGAAAACCCTGAGGATGGTTCCTTTGAAGGTATATGCTTCTTTCTGAGTTAATTATAGGACTAGCCAATTTTGACTAATGCAACTATAATGTAACGCCTCTGCGAATTCCGTTTTGGATCTGGCAGGAGCTTTTGTTGAGAAAGACCTTGTCGAGCCAGCTGCGAGACCAACTCCGCCAGTTGATACATCTGCAGCCGTTACACCTCCACTACCCCCAGCGGATCAAGGGGAAGAAGGTATAAGTTAACTCATTGAAGAGTGTTATTCCCTTTTTTTTTATTAAGACTTTTGACGGAATTCTCCCTTTTTTTTGTGTAGGGCGTTCTTCTCGTCTTCATGTCTTAGTGAAGGAGTTGTTATCTGACGACGATCCTGACAAGGTCGTCATCTGCATAGACGTTCGTTCCTTCTTCTCCTTTGTGAATGCTATGATCGGCAAGCTCTTTCACGATGGACTTTCACTTCATCAGTTTAAACCTCTACTTAATTCCAGAATCAACTTGATAAGGGAAGCAGGATACCCAGATTTGGCGAAGGCCATAGTTGACGATATCGATTGCCTAGAGCATGAGCTTCAGATGTTTCGTGAGCTTCGAGATACCGGAGCCTCTTCCTTCATTGCTGCTGAGCTGGAGACTCATTTACAGTCACTGCGCGAGACTCAGCTTCTTGCTAGTCTTGAGGTTCAGGTGCAGCGAGACCGAGTAGCCCGGGTTGAGACCGGCCTTGCTACCAGATTATCTTCACTTGCCGAGCTCCGCTCTTCTATTACTTCTTGTGGGACCAAGATAGATCGGCTTAGAAAAGAACTCCGCGAAGAAGAGGAGACTTTTGGCATTCTTCAGATGACAGAAGCACAGGACCAGCAGACCTGTACGGCTTTGTCCGATGAGTTGAAGTCCTTGAAGCAGAAGCTATCCGAGACAGAAGAGACTGCTGCGAAGACTTCGGCCGCCACTGAGGAGTCTATCAGGGCTGAGCTTATTCAAGCTTATGATGATAAGCTTTCTAAGCTCAGTCAGCAGATTTTTAGCCACGGGCTTGATGTTTGATTTTATCTGCTGTGTATTTTGACTTTTGACTCTTCTAGTGAATCTCCTTTTTATCTTTATTATGATTCGTCATTCCGTTTGAAATGATTGACCACAATACTCATAGGATTTTTGGCAAACCCTCAGCCATCAACGGGTTTGATGTGCCTTTACCGACTACCGTTTGAGTCGGGCTAGCATGCGACTTGTTTAAATCCGCTCGCATGTAACGTTGCGCTCAGAGATTGAATTCTCTGAGACTTCGTGCTATGATGTCGAATACATAGACTTCGCCATTATTACGGGAATAGGCTACCCGGCGACACGTGTTAGGTGTTGGCTTTAGGATTTTTGGCCAACCCCCAGCCTTCAACGGGTTTGATTAGCCTTTACCGACTACCGTTTGAGTCGGGCTAGCGTGCAGATTGTCTAAATCCGTTCCACACGTTACGTTAATCTAAAAGAGTTAACTCTTTTAGTGCTACGACATTGAATACGTAGACTTCGTCTTTCTCCTGTGAAAAGACTAAACAGCAACGTGTATGAGACGTTGACTTAGGATTTTTGGCAAACCCTCAGCCTTCAACGGATTTGGTGTGCTCTTACCGACTACCGTTTGAGTCGGGCTTACGTGCGGATTGTTTTAATCCGTTCCGCATGTGACGTTGTGCTAAAGGAATGAACTCCCTTAGACTTTGTGCTACAACTTTGAATATGTAGACTTTGCCATTGTCATGGGAATAGGCTACCCAGCAACGTGTGTTAGACGTTGGCTTATCCCTACTTAGGCTTCGGGATAAAGGTCCCCAGAGTCAGACTCTGGTATCTCTTTCTACGGGTAAAGATCAAACCGGCGACGCGTGTTAGGCCTCGACATATCCTTTCTTAGGATTCAGGATGAAATTCCCCAAAGGCTTCGAGATATTCGACCCCCAGCTCCTTGGCGAAACTGAGTCCTATGAGGAGTGCGTTATACTCGGCTACGTTGTTAGAGCATGGACTCGTCAGCGAATAAGCTCGAGGCATCACGTGCTTCCCTGGGGAAACTAAGACAACTCCAACTCCAGAAGTGACCTTAGGACACCCCGGAGTTACTGCTTTATTGACTGCTCTCGAGGCACCATCAAAATATAACTGCCATACTTGTTGGTGTGACGTGGTATTAACCTCGTGGGTTTCATCTGGCAAGTCATCGTACACTTCCACCGTATCTGTTGTCGGGCTCGCCGCCAAAAGATCACAAATTGCCTGTCCTTTGACCGACTTCTGCTGTTTGAAGTGCAGATCATACTGGGACAAAAGAAGGGCCCACTTTGCCAACCGCCAATTCATCGAACCTGGTTGAGTCATGAATACTCGTACCGGATTAACACTGGCAATGACATAAATCGTCTGGCCGACTAAGTAATGTCGCATCTTCTGCACCGCAAACACCAATGCAAGACATTCTTTCTCGATCATCGGGTATCGAGACTCGGCGCCTATCAAGGTCTGACTTAGATAATAGACTGCCTGTTCGTGACCATTATCATCGTCTTGTGCTAATAAAGCACTTATCGAATGGTTCATCGCCTTGATATAAATCAAGAACGGTTTACCTGACTTTGGCGCAACAAGAACAGGTGGATTCATCAGATATGCCTTGATATCTTCGAATGCCTTCTGGCAAGCATCGTCCCAAATAAACGACACGCCTTTCTTGTTTAGCTTCGAAAACGGTTGGCACTTCCCGGAAAGATTTGAAATGAATCTCCGGATATACGCTAAACGCCCTTGCAATCCTCTGAGTTCCCTTAGGTTCTTCGGGGGTTGCAATTCATTTATTGCCTTTACCTTGTCTGGGTCTATGTGTATACCCTTGGTGGTAACGACAAATCCAAGGAATTTTCCGCTGGACATTCCGAGGAAGGATTTTGTGGGATTCATCTTCAATTGATGACTCCGCATGAGATCAAACATTGTTCTCAAGTCTTTGATGTGATCTTCCTTGCTGCGGCTTTTCACCACCAAATCATCAACGTAGCATTCAACTGTTTTCCTGAGGTGTTTCTGGAAAATCTTAGTCATCGCTCGCTGGTATGTGGCACCTGCATTCTTCAGACCGAATGGCATCACCGTGTAGCAGAAAATACCGAGGGGCGTTCTGAATGCCGTATGCTTTTCGTCATCCGGGTGCATCTTGATTTGATTATACCCCGAAAAGCCGTCCATGAAGGACATTCTTTCGAATCCGCACGTATTGTCGATAATGACGTCCGTGATTGGGAGAGGAAAATCATCTTTTGGACATGCTTCGTTCAGATTCCTGAAGTCGATGCAAATCCTGATTTTGCCATTCTTCTTCATGACTGGAACGATATTGGCTAACCAGTCTGGATGTTGTTCTTCCCGGATAAACCCTGAGTCGATCAACTTTTTAACTTCAGCCTCGATGGCTTCCATGATCTGCGGACGAAACCGTCTTTGCTGTTGCTTGACAGGTTTGGCATCCGGCTTGATGTCGAGGCGGTGCATCGCCACATTGGGATCGAGCCCTGGCATGTCTTCGTAGTTCCAGGCGAAGACGTCGATATATTCTCTGATCAAGGCAATTAATTCCTCCTTTTCATCTGATGGAAGACTACCACTGATGAATATGGGCCTTGGATTGTCTTCATCACCCATATTGATTTGGACTACCTCGTCTTCGGTGGGTGGCTCTCTCTGTTCGAACCTATCACCATATTGCATGTTCAGGTGATGAACCCATGGGTCCTCCCACGTTTGCATTTGATCGTCGTCTTCTATTGTAGATGGATCAGCCGTAGTCATGTTCGACATTAAGGCCTTGAATACTTCTCCCAAACTTGTGTCGGAATCTTCAGCTGAAGAATCTGGCAAATACCCGTCCTTAGCCTTGTTAGCAATTTGATCGATGATCTGCCAGCCACATTCGTCATCTGACGAAACGTAGCCTAAGCCCCTCTTGTGACGATAATATCCCTCCGGTTTACCCTTTGGTACATATGCCGCTTTGACTGGGACACGGGAACCTCGATCGAAGTATAGACCTTCTCCGAGTGTGAAATCATACCCTTGTCTTTCCATGAGCTTGCGCGCTTCTGAACTGTACTTAGATAGATGTAAACCAGATTTGTCACCATTTTCATCCTCTCTTAGGAAATGATCTGGCACCGGACGACTTTCTCCTTTACCGAAGATCACTTCTTTTTGTCCCCCTATTTTGGCGGGAATAATTTGAGTTGTTCCGAAAGAGTGTTGGAGATGCTTCTTCGTTACATACGACGATCGGAGCGGCATACACAATTCGGGATTATCGTACAATCCCTTTATCACATCATCAAAAGACAAGGAGTACTCTAAACCATTATTTATTTCAGGTTCGGCAAGTTGCCAGTTACAACCGCCATCTGACGACTGTTCGTCGTCGAGATTGATTACAAAGGGTACAATGTCATTAAAAACAAAACCACCATTGTAATCGAATCCGGCTTCGGAATCAGCTTCTTCTCCGCTGTCCGTGCCTTGGATCGATGGTTCTGTGTCGGATTCATTACCATAAAGGAGAGAATTTGTGAAATAATTCTCGTACCCTTTGAATGGTTGCTTATCCGCGACCACCGTCCTAACTCTTCCATCAGTGTCGACATATTTCAAACACTGATGTAGAGTGGAGGGGACTATAACGTTACTATGGATCCAAGGCCGACCCAATAGTAAGTTATAGGATGTCTCAGCATCAATCACGTAGCACGTGACCTCCGTCTTTAAATCGCCCATTTGGCACTTTATCCGGATTTTACCCAAAGGTCTTGACCCGCTGGTGTTGAATCCGTATATGACTGTGCCTGTTGACGCTAACTTGCTGATTGGGATTCCCAGGCTGTGCATTAGGCGAAGCGGCATAATACTCACAGCGGAACCCGGATCTACTTGGATCCGGTTGACTTCGCTGGAGCCAATGTACCCGACGAAGTACAGGGGCCGATCGTGGTTTGAATTCTTCGTCTGCATATCCTCTTTGGTGAAGGTGATGCAGGGAATGTTCTTAGCTGCCACATTGCACTGTTGGGCTAGCGTATCCAGTTCTTCAGAAACTGGTTTGACCCTTGTGAGGAATGCTTCTGAATCTGCCAGGGCTTCCTGCAAGGCTTCTCTAGTCTCCTTGGATAACCGCAACAGCTCGTACAATGTTATCCGCGCTGGAATGTTAGCTAGCTGAGCCATAATGTCGAAGGCGCGAGGGTTTTTTGAACTCTCCGGTTTGTCTTTTCCAATCGGACGACTGAAACGAGACTGCTTCGGATTCTGTACCTCTTCGGGCCTCTTTTCCTTCTGTTTATCAACCGGTTGTCGTCGAACATCTTCAGCCGGTTTGGGAATTGGGATCACCCCCATCTCTGTGATAGTCTTGGGTGGTCCCTGTTTTGTCACCCCTAGCTTAGCTGCTTGTTCACTATGTGACGGATAGTTGAAGTGGTACTGATTCCCACTTCGGGTCGTAAAGACCTCATGTTCCTCGTCGGAGAGTGGAAAAGTGGTGATCTTTTCATCCTCTTCACCCGGGATAGCAGAGACTCCATAACAAGACTTCCCTTTCCCTTTGGACTTCTTCTTGGATGACGATCCAGCCCATTGTTCATCTCCGATTAGGTCGGGGTGCACCCATAGAATTTCACCGTTTGGAGCTGTGTGTGGCACGAGTCCCTTTTGGCGCTGTCCGTGCGGATCGTCGTTCACCGTCTTCATCCCGACTTTGGTGACGCGCTTAGGCTGGAACCAATCCGTAGGCACCGATCCAAAACTGATGGACACTGCATTTGCTCCCACATTCTTGGCCGGCTTCGGAGTTATGACTCCTACATCGATCAAGGCCTGGATCTTGTCCTTGAGGTGGTAGCAGGATTTCGTAGGATGGTGAACCGCCCTGTGATACGCGCAGTACCTCGGGTCTGTCACCTTGGTGGCTCCTTCATGATCCACAATTGCAGGCAGCTGGATTTTGTTGTTCTCCAACAGATATTTGAAGATGCCGGGAACTTCGTCATCTTTGAAGGAGTAGACTTTAGGAAATCTCGGCTCCGAAGACTTTTGCTTCTGCGACCGCTGCTGCCAATGTGGCTGTGATTGCAGTGGAGCTCGCTGCTGTTGCTGCTGTTGCTGCTGTTGCTGAGGTTGCAATTGAAAGGTTTGATTAGCATCAACAGCATTAACCTGAGCTTTACCTTTTCCCTTCTGATTGAAGTTCTGCTTTGGAGGATTTGTAGCCGGTTGGCCTCTCTCCGCCTTCTTTCTTCTAAGGAACCGCTCAGCTTGCTCACCTCGAACCTTCAAGTCCTTCCATGTCTTGGACGGAGCTGTGCCCATTGCTTCCAAAACGTCCAGTGAGAGGTTGTTGTGGCAGGTTTGGAGGATGAATTCCTCGCTGATCGGGTCCCGGCAATTCATCGCCTTATTCCGGAACCTTTTGACGAAGACTTCGACCAATTCTCCGTCCTTCTGCTTTTCATCAAGCAACGACCCGATTGAAATTTCGGTGTCGTCATCGAAGAAATTCGCGAGGAATTTCGTCTCCATGTCATCCCAGCTGTTTATGCTTCCTGGCTTGAGGCGACGATACCAATCGAAGGCAGCTCCGCGAAGAGTGCCGACGAATGACCGCACCATCAGAGGCTCATTACCTGAGATGACTCCCAAGTGCGATTTGAAATAAATCAAATGCTGAGTTGGTGAACCCATCCCGTTAAACGGCGTGAAGTTAATTAGACTAAACTTCGCCGGATATGGGATCGATTCCCATTCTCTTGGGTAAGGACAGGGAATGCCCGTCTTCTTAGTCTCTTGAGCAGAAATCAATGTGTTGATTTTGTTCTCGAGATTCTTAATTTTTAAGCTTTCACCTGTGTCTTCACTGGTATTATCATTACCACTCCCTGGATTGATGGGAGGGTTATTAGCGTTGCGAGCTTCATTTGTGCCCTCCTCTTCCAGGTTGTTCTGGTTGGGCTGACTTGGTTCGCCTTGTTGGTGCCTTAATGCATGAAGTTGTTGGTCATGCATCTCTCTCATGTTCTGCATGGCCATTTGCATCTCGAACCTAAAGGTTTCTTGTTGTTTGGCCATGGCATCTTCAAGCATCTTGGCCACCTGCTCCGCACTTATCATGAGCGACTCGCGGGGCTGTCCCTCACTGGACACTGTATTATCAGACGCCACTGCGGAGCCAGCATCTGATTCTTCATCTCCCGAAGGTACTCTTGTTCGGATTCTACCATACGTTGCGCGAATGATAGCCCCAGATTGTAAACGAGTCCTGGGTCGGGATGTTTCTGGAATCGTCTCGGGGTTATCCTGAGCCGTCGTTCCTGTGCTGGTCATGTTGGCGGTGACCCTTGAATGTTCACCGTCCTTGAACATCGTTCTTTTTCTTCGGAAACGCCTGGGCCTTGGCTTTGGCGCTTCATTGCTGAGTCTCTCAAACACGGAAACTCTTTCGGGGACTGTCTTTACACAGTTGCATTCAGACAGTACTGCCCGAATGAGATTTGAACAAGGACATAGATTCCCGAATCTTCGAGGGCTCCTCTTTCTAGATTTGTTCGTACCCCCGGCACGATAGTACAGCTCATCTGTTTGGAGGTCAGAGCAAGCTATCGTGTGTTGGCACGATCTCTCAGGTATAACGTTGTCGTCATCAGATGACAACGTTTCCTTCTGAGGAATAATTGTCTTTTTCGGGCTCTCGAGAGTTATACGCCTCGAAACGCGTCTTTGTGGACGTGAATCTTCAGCGGAATCTTGCACTTCTATGCGCAAAGTTGTGCGCTTGGGTGCTGCGGTTTGCTCCAGGTGTTGAGGGTTGCGGCGACCCCCAGCATGCTGTATTGGTTGGGACTTCTTCACTGGCCCCAAGCGTTCCTGAATTGGAGCTTTACCTCGTTCCTTCGGAAGTGGGCCGAGGCGCTCCAAAACTGATCTTCTCTTCTGGGATGGTCCTGCGGGATCTCCCAGGGTAGTTGCGGCAATCACCGGCCGTTTGGGTTGACTTGCCGGCGTCCGAACTTTTGGAGGCTGCGGGTTTTGCTCCTTAGCCTGAACCGCTTCAGACTTTGGCCTCCAAATCTTGCGAGTAGGTGGCGGTTTTTGACCACCTCCTTCTGTAGTTTGCGACGGGCTTCCTCAGCTTTGGCCCGTGCTTGCGCGGATAACGCGCGGCGCTTGCGGATGCGCTCCTCCAGCGTTGAGCGATTCCGTTTGACACGGACCCACTCCATTGTAGATGGTTTGGAGGAACCACCCTGCATTTGCTGTTGAGGCTGCTTGCCTCGTTTGTTCTTCAGGTCCGCGTGATAGCGGACCCCGTCAACGGACTCCATGGCCTTGGCGAATTGCTTCGCGAGGCGTTGACATTGCCTCTGGCGGGCTCTCTTGGAGAGAGTCACCACGCCTTCAATGGCGGATTTGACCTTCTTTGAGGTCGGTAGGACTTCACCTAACGCAGCTTCGGCGTCGGTTGGGGTGAGGTCGTCGTTGGTGGCTTCAGCTTCATCACACCAACGGACTTTTCTCCTGGAGGAGAACTTCTGGAACTTCTTGGACTTGGGGGAGGCGGCAGATCCGGACGAGGACATGTACTCCTCGTATTTCTGCTGGTCGAATTCGTACTCGACCTCCTCCACCACCGGGATCGAGATCCGCGGCTGCGACACTCCAGCTTCGGCAGCGAAGCTGGTGGCTCCCACTGTGGTCGCCAGATTGTTCGTGCGGGAAATTGTGTTATTCTTCATTGATGATTCTGTTACA
>BQKN01035371.1:3471-19082 GCA_022839385.1 Asparagus kiusianus
GCTTCTCAGGTTGATTCTCGTAGGATTTGGGAGAACGCTCGGTCACAGAGGATACGGAACAAGACTCGTCGGATTGATGAAGAGGGAAAGAGGACCTTCCATTCTGCAGACGAGGCTTCAGGCGGAAATCCTGAAGATTACGAGGACTTTTTCGAGCGAGGTTAATCATTCATCTTTTTCTTCTGCTTTCCAGAATTATTAAAGCTGACAATGGTTTGATGTTTCAGGGACCACTGGTGACCAGGAAGAAGAGCTCCGCCCTCCTTCCCAGGCGAGACCTTCGATTATTGTCCCTGCTGCTAGGCGGAAGAGATTAGCTCGCAAGCCACGTGCAGCTTCCTGAGCATCTGATATGGATTTGGCTGGTGATGATCCTGCTAGTGACGGAGGTAACATCTACCCTGTAAATCATCCTCTTGGTTATTTAGAACATTGATTCATGCTTTTCCATCTCTATATAGGAGAGCGTGGAGAGAGCGAGATGAGTCCCGATCCTGTTCCTGTATCTCCTGGCGAGACTGACTCACCGCGCCAGGTGGAGAGGCCTGCAGTAGCTACCGACGTTAGGGAGGATATCAATGTAGGACCCGACCCAGCGAATCCAGGTACATCTACCATTGACAATATATCTTTTAGATGACATGCAAGGGAGTCGAATGATTCAGAATTTGCACATCCTCTAATTGTCTCTGTACTTCTCGCCCCTTCAGATAACTTGCAGGAGGCGAACGTTGATTTTGGAAATAAAGAGGCTAATGCACCCGTAAAAGGTAACTCATTTCAATTGGTTGTAGTCTCTTCATTCTTCTTTGGTACTTATATTCTCTTGTGTCAGACTTCTCGATTGATGATTTTGACGAGGAAGGTTTGCTTGTGGACACTCCTATGATTCACTTCATGTGTGGATCTTCTCGGATTGATGACCAGTTGCCTGGAGATATGTTTCCTGAGTCCACATTCCCTGAGAACCTTGAGGGTGGTTCTTTTGAAGGTACGTACCTCCTCCCAAGTTAATTATAGGACTAGCCAATTCTTGACTAATGCAGCTATAATGTGATGTCTCTGAGAATTCTGTTTTGTGTTTGACAGGAGCTTTTGTAGAGACTGATCCCGTTGAGCCGACTGCGAGACCAACTATCCCAGTTGATACCTCTGCAGCGGTTACACCCCCAGTACCCCCAGTGACTCAAGAGGGTATGAATTAAGCAACTGAGAATGTTATTTATTTCCTCCTCAAAACATTTTTGATGGATTTCTCCTTCTTTGTGTAGGGTCTTCTTCTCGGCTTCATATCCTAGTGAAGGAATTGCTATCAGACAACGATCCTGAGAAGATCGTTCTCTGCATAGAACTTCGTTCCTTCTTCTCTTTCGTGAATGCTATGATTGGCAAGCTCTTCCAGAGTTGACTCTTCCTTCGCCAATTCAAGCCTTTTCTTGATTCCAAAGTCAATTTGATAAGGGAAGCAGGATATCCAGATTTGGCACAGGCTATAGTTGATGACCTTGATTGCCTAGAGCATGAGCTTCACATGTTTCGTGAGCTCCGAGAGGCAGGCGCCTCCTCATTTATCGCTGCCGAGCTGGACACCCGCTTACAGTCATCACGCGAGACTCGGATTCTTGCTGAGTTCGAGATTCAGATGCAGCGGGGCCGAGTAGATCGAGTTAAGACCAGCCTTGCTACTAGATCATCTTCGCTTGCCGAGCTCGATCTTTCTATTACCTCCTGTGCGACCGAGATAGACCAGCTCAGAAGAACACTCCGTGAAAAAGAGGAGACTTTGGATATTCTTCAGATGACGAAAGCACAGGATCAGCAAACCCACACTGCTTTATCTGATGAGTTGAGATCCTTGGAGCAGAAGCTAGCCGAGACAGAGGAGATTGTTGCGAGGACTTCAGCCACCACCGAGGAGTCCATCAGAGCTGAACTTAGAGAAGCTTATGATGAGAAGCTTTCTAAGATCAGTCAGCAGATTTTTGGTCATGGGCTTCATGTATGATTTTGTTTGCTGAGTACTTTGACCTTTGATTCCTTTAGTGAAACTGGTTTTCATCTTTATTTTTATTATGATTCGTCATTCGTTTGAAATGATTGACCATAATACTCATAGGATTTTTGGCAAACCCTCAGCCATCAACTGGTTTGATGAGCCTTTACCGACTACCGTTTGAGTCGGGCTAGCATGCGGATTGTTTAAATCCGTTCGCATGTAACGTTGCGCTCAGAGATTGAATTCTCTGAGACTCTGTGCTATGATGTTGAATACATAGTCTTCGCCATTGTTACGGGAATAGGCTACCCGGCGACACATGTTAGGTGTTGGCTTTAGGATTTTTAGCTAACCCCCAGCCTTCAACGGATTTGATTAGCCTTTACCGACTACCGTTTGAGTCGGGCTAGCATGCGGATTGTCTAAATCCGTTCCGCAAGTGACGTTAAGCTAAAAGAGTAAACTCTTTTAGTGCTACGACATTGAATACGTAGACTTCGTCTTTCTCCTGTGAAAAGACTAAACAGCAACGTGTATGAGACGTTGACTCAGGATTTTTGGCAAATCCTCAGCCTTTAACGGATTTGATGTGCTCTTACCGACTACCGTTTGAGTCGGGCTTACATGCGGATTGTTTTAATCCGTTCCGTATGTGACGTTGCGCTAAAGGAATGAACTCCCTTAGACTTCGTGCTACAACTTCGAATATGTAGACTTTGCCATTGTTATGGGAATAAGCTACCTAGCAACGTGTATTAGACATTGGCTTATCCCTACTTAGGCTTTGGGATAAAGGTCCCCAGAGTCAGGCTCTGGTATCTTTTTCTACGGATAAAGACCAAACCGGCGACGCGTGTTAGGCGTCGACATATCCTTTCTTAGGATTCAGGATAAAATTCCCCATGCGTGTGAGGCATGGATTTCGGTGTTATTAACAACAACCTGCCATAATATTGAATATGTGGATGAGTGTTCTTTTCAACGGTTAAGAACTAACCGACGGCGCGCGTTAGGTGTTGACTTATCCTTGCTTAGGTTTCAGGATAAAATACCCCAGAATTGAACTCTGATGTCTTTTTCTGCGAAAAAAGACTAAACCGGTAGCGCGTGTTAGGCGCAGACTTATCCCTGCTTAGGATTCGGGATAAACTTCCTAGGATGAATCCTAAATTATTAAATTTTGGAAAAAGAGTTGGTGTGGGAAAGGAAGAATTTTATATTCTATTCCCCGAGCAAGGAAGGAAGAATTTTATATTCTATTCCTTGATTCTGGAAAGGAAGAATTTTATATTCTATTTCCAGTGCAAGAAGGAAACTAGAAGTGGGATCTCCACTGCGAGAATCCGGAAGATCTAGATAAATTTACCTTTTATAGGATTGGTTATCTGATCAGAAGATGAGTCCTTCGTTTATCGAAGTGAAATTTCAACTTCAATTATAACCATGAGAAGGTTTAACCAAAGAGAAAAGAAAGGGAGTTCTTTCGTTTATCGAAAGGGGACTCCGAACTAAAAGTGGACCTCTTATTCATGGAGATAGTCAAGAGGGCCAGAAGAACATTTTGATGGTCTCACTGTAAATTAGAATTGATCAGTGAGAGATTTGGTGGTTAAAATGAATTTGGGTTATCCTCTAGAATATTGAATGTAATATTCTTCAAGGAACTTCCTAATAAATGAGTTGTCCTGAATGTACTAAGGATAGTACTTTTTCAAAAACTTCCCATTTATTGGCATTAATTGCCTGATACCCTCTAGAGAAATTAAGCGATAAGCGCCGTTTGAATAGACTGTGTCTATTACAAACGGTCCTTCCCACTTGGGTTCGAATTTACCTTTCTTCTTGGAATTGAGGATTATTGGTCGGCGAGCAGCGAGGACCAGATCTCCTTCCTTAAAGCTTCTTTGGTGGACCCTTTTGTCAAAAGCCCTGGACATTCTAGCCTGATAGAACTCAATGTGTTATTGAGCTTTCAAGCGCTTTTCGTCCAGCCTTTCGAGTTCCTCGAGACATTTCTGATGTTGCTCTTCGGTCGTCATCTCCATTGCGAGAGCGATCCGGAGGGAGGGGATTTGAATCTCCAACGGTAGCACAGCTTCACATCCGTACACCAACGAATATGGGGTGGCTCCCGTAGGCGTGCGTATGGTGGTGCGATAAGCCCAGAGCGCTTCGCCAAGTTTATCGTCCCAATCTCGCTTATTGGTTTTCACAAGTTTTGATAAGATCTTGATGATCGTCTTGTTAAAAGCCTCAGCTAATCCATTAGCAACGGGATAATAAGCCGTTGACGAAACATCTTGAATCTTGAATTTATCGCAGAACCTGACGAAAGCATTGCTTATGAACTGTGGACCGTTGTCATGAATGATCCGCCTCGGCACGCCGTGTCGATATATGACATGATGCTTGATGAAGTTGATGACATTGTTTGTCTTCACTTCTTTAAGCGGAATGGCTTCAGCCCACTTTGAAAAATAGTCGGTGATAGCGAGGATAAACCGATCACCTTTGACTGAAGGGGGAAAAATAGGACCGACAATGTCCATACCCCATGTCTCGAATGGCCAGGACGTGGTCGACATGTGTAACCGCTCCGGTGGTTGGTGCATCTAATTCGCATGCACTTGACAGGCGTGACATTCTCGGGCGTACTCGATCGCATCACGTACCATTGTTGGCCAGAAATATCCCATTCTTCTGATTCGATCATAAAGTTTGGGACCGGGCTGATGTGCGCCGCATTCTCTTTCGTGTTCTTCCTTAAGAACTTCTTTTGCTTCTTCGTTCGAAAGGCATCGGAGAAGCAAATCATCATACCCTCGACGGTGTAATGTGCGGGTCTCAGTATTGTAAAAGAACCGTGGTGCTCTTCGGCGAATAGATTCTCTTTCTTTTACATCCTCCGACAAAATGCCATACTGGACGTAATCAATAATGGGAAAGCGCCAATCTCGGGACTCAGACCCGATTTGGGTTGAGTTCACCTCTTTAGCGTTTACGTTTCTATCATCCTCCTCTTCGATATCCATATCGTATATGGGTATGCAGAGTTGGTGTGATCTTACTGTGACTAGCAGTTCAGCTTCAGGCGGTTGCGCGAGTGCTACTGCTAGTGCTGCCAGTGCATCTGCATAAGCATTCTGGAGACGCGGGATGTATTCGATATAAAATTCTTCAAAAGAATCTGCCACTCTGATGGCCTCCTGGTGGTACGGAATCAGATCTGGGTTCCTGACTTCATGCTCTCCACGAACTTGGTTGACTATCAATTGAGAATCCCCAAAAGCTTCGAGATATTCGACCCCCAGCTCTTTGGCGAAACTGAGTCCAAAGAGGAGCGCGTTGTACTCGGCTACGTTATTGGAACATGGATTCGTTAGTGAATAAGCTTGAGGCATCACGTGCTTCCCTGGGGAAACTAAGACAACTCCAACTCTGGAGGAGACTCTAGAACATCCAGGGGTTATTGCCTTATTAACTGCTCTCGAAGCACCATCAAAGTACAATTGCCATATTTGTTGGTGTGATGTGGTGTTAACCTCATGGGTTTCATCTGGCAAGTCATCATATACTTCAACCGTATCTGTTGTTGGACTTGCCGCCAAAAGATCACAAATCGCTTGTCCTTTGACCGACTTCTGCTGTTTGAAGTGCAAATCATACTGGGACAAGAGAAGAGCCCACTTCGCTAACCGCCAATTCATCGAACCCGGTTGAGTCATGAATACCCGTACCGGATTAACATTAGCAATGACGTAAATCATCTGGCCAACCAAGTAATGTCGCATCTTTTGTACTGCAAATACCAATGCGAGACATTCTTTCTCGATCATCGGATATCGAGACTCGGCGCCTATCAAGGTCCGACTTAGATAATAGACTACCTGTTCGTGACCATTATCATCGTCTTGTGCTAATAAAGCACTTATCGAATGGTTTATCGCCTTGATGTAAATCAAGAACGGTTTACCTGATTTTGGTGCAACAAGAACAGGAGGGTTCGTGAGATATGTCTTGATATCTTCGAGCACTTTTTGGCAAGCATCGTCCCAAATAAATGACACGCCCTTTTTGTTTAGCTTAGAAAATGGTTGGCACTTTCCAGAAAGATTTGAGATGAACCTCCGGATGTAAGCTAAACGCCTTTGCAATCCTCTGAGCTCTCTTAGATTCCTCGGGGGTTGCAATTCATGTATTGCCTTTACCTTGTCTGGGTCGATGTGTATACCCTTAGTGGTGACGATGAATCCAAGGAATTTTCCGCTGGACATTCCGAGGAAGGATTTTGTGGGATTCATCTTTAATTGATGACTCCGCATGAGATCAAACATCGTCTTCAAGTCCTTGATGTGATCTTCTTTGTTGCGGCTTTTTACCACCAAATCATCAACGGAGCATTCAACCGTTTTCCTGAGGTGCTTCTGGAAAATCTTAGTCATCGCTCATTGGTATGTGGTGCCTGTGTTCTTCAGACCGAAAGGCATCACCGTGTAGCAGAAGACACCGAGGGGCGTTCTGAATGCTGTATGTTTCTCGTCATCCGGGTGCATCTTAATTTGATTATACCCCAAAAAGCCGTCCATGAAGGACATTCTCTCGAATCCGCATGTATTGTCGATAATGACATCCGTGATTGGGAGAGGGAAATCGTCTTTTGGACATGCTTCATTCAGGTTCCTGAAGTCGATGCAAATCCTGATTTTGCCATTTTTCTTCATGACGGGAACGATGTTGGCTAACCAGTCCGGATGTTGTTCCTCTCGGATGAATCCTGAGTCGATCAACTTCTTAACCTCTGCCTCGATGGCTTCCATAATCTGCGGACGAAACCGTCTTTGCTGTTGTTTGACAGGTTTGGCATCTGGCTTGATGTCGAGGCGGTGCATTGCCACATTAGGGTCGAGCCCTGGCATGTCTTCGTAGTTCCAAGCGAAGACGTCAATATATTCCCTGATAAGGGCAATTAATTCCTCCTTCTCATCTGGGGGAAGACTACCGCTGATGAATATGGGCTTTGGATTGGCCTCATCGCCCATATTAATTTGGACTACTTCGTCTTTGGTGGGTGGTTCTCTCTGCTCGAACCTATCACCATATTGCATGTTTAGGTGATGAACCCATGGGTCCTCCCACGTTGGCATTTGATCGTCGTCCTCCAACGTAGATGGATCAGCTGTAGTCATGTTCGACATTAAAGTCTTGAACATTTCTCCCAAACTTGTGTCGGAATCCTTAGCTGAAGAATCTGGCAAGTACCAATCTTTAGCTTTGTTAGCAATTTGATTGATAATTTGCCAACCACATTCGTCATCAGACGATGAAACATAGCCTAAGCCTCTCTTGTGACGGTAATAATCATCCGGTTTCCCTTTTGGTACATATGCCGCTTTGACTGGGATACGGGAACCTCGATCGAAGTATAAACCTTCTCCGAGTGTGAAGTAGTACCCTTGTTTTTTCATGAGCGTGCACGCTTCCGGACTATACTTAGATAAGTGCAGACCAGACTTGTCATCATCTTTATCTTCTCTTAGGAAATGATCTGGCAACGGAAGATTTTCTCCTTTACCGTAAATCACTTCTTTTTGTCCCCCTATTTTGGCAGGAATAATCCGGGTTGTTCCGAAAGAATGCTGGAGGTGTTTCTTCGTTACATAAGACGATCGGAGCGGCATACATAAATCTGGATTATCATATAATCCCTTTATCGCATCATCAAGAGACAAGGAGTACTCTAAATCATGATTTATTTCAATATCGGCAAGTTGCCAGTTACAACCGCCATCTGACAATTGTTCATCGTCAAGATTGATTACAAAGGGTATAATGTCATTTAAAACAAAACCACCATTGTAATCGAATCCGGCCTCGGAATCAGCTTCTTCTCCGCTGTTCGTGCCTTGGACCGATGGTTCCGTATCGGATTCGTTACCATAAAGGAGAGAATCTGTGAAGTAATTCTCACACACTTTGAATGGTTGCTTATCCACGACCACCGTCCTAACCCTTCCATCAGTGTCGACATATTTCAGACACTGATGTAAGGTGGAGGGAACTATAACATTACTATGGATCCAAGGCCGACCCAATAGTAAATTATAGGATGTCTCGGCATCTATTACGTAACACATGACCTCCGTCTTTAGATCGCCCATTTGACACTTTATTCGGATCTTCCCCAAAGGTCTTGACCCGCTGGTGTTGAATCCGTAAATGACTGTGCCCGTAGACGCCAACTTGCTGACTGGAATGCCAAGGCTATGCATTAGGCGAAGTGGCATAATACTCACAGTGGAACCCGGATCTACTTGGATTCGGTTGACTTCGCTAGAGCCAATATACCCGACGAAGTACAGGGGCCGATCATGGTTTGAATTCTTCATCTGCATGTCCTCTTTGGTGAAGGTGATGTAGGAAATGTTCTTAGCTGCCACATTGCACTGTTGAGCTAAAAGTTCCAGTTCCTCAGACGCCGGTTTGATCCGAGTGAGGAATGCTTCCGAATCGGCCAAGGCCTCTTGCAAGGCTTCTCTAGTCTCCTTAGACAGCCGTAGCAACCCATATAGCATTATCCGCGCCAGAATATTAGCTAACTGAGCCATGATGTCGAAGACGTGTGGAGTTTTCGAACTCTCCGATTTATCCTTTCCAATCGGACGACTGAAACGAAACTGCTTCGGATTTTGAACCTCCTCGGGCCTCTTTTCTTTTTGTTTATCTGCCGGCTATCGTCGAGCCTCGTCAACCGGTTTAGGAACCGTAATCACTCCCAGCTCTGTGAGAGTTTTGGCTGGTCCCCGTTTTGTCACCCCCTGCTCAGCTAATTGATCACCAGGAGATGGATATTTGAAGTGATACTCATTTCCACTCCGGGTCGCGAAGACTTCCTGTTCTTCGTCGGAAAGCGGGAAAGTGGGGATTCTTTCGTCATCTTCTCTTGGGATAGCAGAGACTCCGCAGCAAGACTTCCCTTTCCCTTTTGATTTCTTCTTGGATGACGATCCGACCCATTGCTCATCTTCAATCAGGTCGGGGTGCACCCAGAGAATTTCACCGTTTGGGGCTGTGTGTGGGATGAGTCCTTTTTGGCGCTGTCCATGCGGGTCATCATTCACCGTCTTCATCCCGACTTTGGTGACGCGCTTTGGCTCGAACCAAGTTGTAGGCACCGATCCAAAACTGATTGACACCGCGTTTGCTCCCACATTCTTGGCCGGTTTCGGGGTTATGACCCCTACGTCGATTAACGCCTGGATCTTGTCCTTGAGGTGGTAGCATGACCTTGTAGGGTGATGGACCGCTCTGTGGTATGCGCAGTACTTCGGATCCGTCACTTTGCTGGCTCCCTCTTGATCCACGATCGCTGGCAGCTGAATTTTATTGTTCTCCAACAAGTACTTGAAGATGCCAGGAACTTCATCATCCTTGAAGGAGTACACTTTAGGAAACTTCGGCTCCGAAGATTTTTGCTTCTGAGACCGTTGCTGCCAATGCGGCTGCGACTGTCGTGGCGCTCGTTGCTGCTGCTGTTGCTGTTGCTGAGGTTGCAATTAAAACGTTTGGTTAGCATCAACGGCATTAGCATGAGCTTTACCTTTTCCTTTCGGGTTGAAGTTCTGCTTCGGAGGATTTGTTGTCGGTTAGCCTCTCTCCGCCTTTTTTCTTTTGAGGAATCGCTCAGCTTGCTCCCCTCGAACTTTCAGATCCTTCCATGTCTTGGATGGTGCTGTGCCCATTGCCTCCAACACGTCCAGCGAAAGGTTGTTATGGCAGGTCTGGAGGATGAATTCCTCAGTGATCGGATCCCGGCAATTCATCGCTTTGTTCTGGAACCTTTTGACGAAGGTGTCAACTAACTCCCCATCCTTCTGCTTCTCATCAAGCAACGATCCGATAGAGATCTCGGTGTCGTCGTCGAAGAAATTCGTGAGGAACTTAGTCTCCATGTCATCCTAGCTGTTAATGCTACCTGGCTTGAGGCGACGATACCAATCGAAGGCGGCTCCGCGAAGAGTGCCAACGAATGACCGCACCATTAGAGGCTCATTACCAGAGATTATCCCCAAGTGCGATTTGAAATAAATCAAATGCTGAGTGGGTGAACCCATCCCATTAAACGGTGTGAAGTTAATTAGACTAAACTTCGCCGGATATGGGATTGATTCCCACTCTCTTGGGTATGGACAAGGAATGCCAGTCTTTTTCGTCTCTTGAACGAAAATCAATGTATTGATTTTGCTCTCGAGGTTTTTAATTTTCAAGCTTTCACCCGAGTTTTCATCAGTACGATTCGGAGGTGGAAGCGTGGTGTTGTGACTAGCATCCTCATTGCCACCCCCTGCATTAATGGGAGGATCATTGACATTGCGGAATTCATCCGCATTCGCATTCCCCACTTCCTGAACAACCGGATTACGGCGACTTGGTTCGCCTTGCTGGTTCGTCAGTGCCTGGATTTGTTGATCATGCATCTCTCTCATGTTCTGCATAGCCATTTGCATTTCAAACCTAAAGCTTTCCTGTTGTTTGGCCATGGCCTCTTCGAGCATCTTGGCCACTTACTCCGCGCTTATCATGAGTGATTCGCGGGGTTGCCCTTCACTGGACACGGTATTGTCAGATGCAATTGCTGAGCCGGTATCTGATTCTTCATCTCCCGAAGGTACTCTTGTCCGAATCCTACCATACGTCGCACGAATGATGGCTCCGGATTGAAGACGAGTTACACGTAGGGGTACCTCTGGAATCGCCTCGGGGTTGTCCTGAGCCGATGTTCCTTTGCTGGTCATGTTAGCGGTGACCCTCGAATGTTCACCGTCTTCGATCACCGTCCTTCTTCGTCGGAAACGCCTATGCCTTGGTTTTGGCGTTTCGGTACCAAGTCTTTCGAACACCGAAACCCTCTCGGGGACTACCTTGACATAGTTGCACTCAGACAGTACCGCCCGAATGAGCTTCGAACAAGGACACTGAGTTTCGAGCCTTCGAGGGCTTCTCTTCCTGGTTTTCCTCGTGCTCCCGTCACAATAGTACAACTCGTCAGCTTGACGATCAGAGTAACCTATTGTGTGTTGACACGACTTCTCAGGTATAACGTCCTCGTCATCAGACGAGAATGTTTCCTTTTGAGGGCGACTTGCCTTCTTTGGGCTTTCAAGAGTCACACGCCTCGAAACGCGCCTTTGTGGGCGTGAATCTTCAGCGGGCTCCTACACTTCGATGCGCAAAGTTGTGCGCTTGGGTGCCACGACTTTCTCCAAATGTTGAGGGTTGCGACGACCCCCAGTATGTTGAATCGTTTGGGACTTCTTCATTGGCCCCAATCGTTCTTGGACTAGAGCTTTGCCTCGTTCTTTGGGAAGTGGACCGAGGCGCTCCAAAACTGACTTCCTCTTCTGGGATGGTCCTGTGGGATCTCCCGGAATAGTTGCGGAAATCACCGGCGATTTAGGTTGATTTGGCGGATATCGAACCTTCGGAGGCTGCAGTTGTTGCTCCTTGGTCTGAACCGCCGCTTCAGACTTCGGCTTCCAAACCTTGTGTGTTGATGGCGGCTTCTTGGTCACCTCCTTCTGTAGCTTCCGACGGGCTTCTTCAGCTCTGGCTCGTGCTTGCGCTGATAATGCGCGGCGCTTGCGGATACGCTCCTCCAGCGTCGAATGGTTCCGTTTGACACGGACCCACTCCATCATCGATGGTTTGGAGGAACCACTCTTCATTTGTTGTTGAGGCTGTTTGCCTCGTTTGCTCTTCAGATCCGTGTTGTAGCGGACCCCGTCAACAGACTCCATGGCCTTGGCGAGCTCTCTTAGAGAGAGTCACCACGCCTTGAACGGCGGATTTGACCTGCTTAGAGGCCGGTGGGACTTCACCCGACGCAACTTCGGCGTCGATCGGGGTGAGGTTGTCGTTGGTGGCTTTAACTTCTTCGCACCAACGGACTTTTCTCCTGGAGGAGAACTTCTGGGATTTCTTAGACTTACGGGGGGAGGTTGATCCAGACGAGGACACGTACTCCTCGTACTTCTGCTGGTCGAACTCATACTCGACCTCCTCCACGATCGGGATCGAGATCCGCGGCTGCGATGCTCCGATCTCAGCAGTGAGATCGGTGGCTCTCACTGTGGTCGCCAGATTGTTCGCGGGAAAAATGGTTTTCTTCATTGATGATTCTATTGCACTCTTAAATAACAACTTTTTGTGTTACAAAAAGATCCGGTCTCTTTATAAGATCCGGTTATAATGAAAATAAAAAAAATGAAAATTACAACTTTCCTTATTTGTCGAACAAATCGCGAGCTCCTGTTATCCGGTCACTCGCTTTGTGGGTTGTTTGCCTGCGCCGATGGTTGATCCGTTGACCACCGCACGATCTAGATCTGAACAGATCTACGCAATATTGCGGGTATTATCTCACCAAGGAAATAATAGCCGGAGGGATTATTTCACCAAGGAAACAATCGATCGAATCTCGGGATCAAAGACCAAGCTTTGATCCGGAGTATAGCAACGTAGATCTGAAGATTTGGTTCCCTCGAACTCCTGCCTTTTGTGATGCGGGTGCTCATCAAGAACCAGATCCTAACGTCTAAGTCTTCAAGCCTTCAAAAAAAACTCGAGCACAAGTTCTCAATCCGGCAGAGTTTCGGCTCTCCAAAAGTTCTTCCAAAAGTCCTCTCAAATGAACAACCCCCTCTCCTATTTATAGCCAAGCGTCATTGTGCTCGTGCGCACGTGTGGCCAACACACCAGAGGGGGGGGGAAAGAGCCGGCCACCCTGAGGTGGCTCGGCTACCGAGCCACCTCAGGGTGGCTCGGCCTTGGCCGAGCCACCTTGGGGTGGCTCGGATACCGAGCCACCTTAGAGTGGCTCGGCTTGGGCCGAGCCACCTTGGGGTGGCTCGGTTTCGGCCGAGTCCCCCCCGGGTGTTTTGGGTTCCATCGTTCGGTTGTTGCTTTGTCCGTGATTCGGGTTTGTGGTTGACTTGGTCTGGAATCGATTTGTGGACTTGATTCCTGATTTGGCAGTAAATCCACTTCTGAGTTCGAGTCCGAAGCTGATCTCAATTCGATCGCGATTCATCCGAGTCCGTTCTTGGTTGGACGACTCATTGACTCCCCGAACCGTTGGATTGATTCCGCATGCGAATGCATTCTGTTGATCGCGTGCAATTTGTTGACCTCGTCGCCTCGTCACTCGATGGTTCGTTGATTTGTCGATTCCTCGTGTCGAGCTGTGCGAAGGGACCTATAGGCAATTTTATACGCCTACAGATACCCCCTCCAACGTATTTCAGCCTCGTTCTTTTATAGAAGGGTCTGGAATGCTTTGGATATGATTGCCCCTACCCTCAGTCGGTGTAACGGGACCTTGGAATGACTTTTTTGTTCTGTATTTCTCCAATCCTTCAGACTATTCGGTGCTTTGTCGAACATCTGTAAGAATTCCGGTGCTGCATTTATTGTCTGACCGTTGTCGGAATTTTGAACTTGAAGTCGATTCCTGATTTTTCAAACTTTAGCTCGTGCTTGTTGGTTCAACATATAACTGACCCTCGATTGTTGGCGTTGAGTCTTTATTTGCGACGCGTTGTCTGGCGTAGTGTTATTGATTTATCCTTAAGAATATTTTTTAGAAAAATATTCTCTAGGAACTTCTCAACAAAAATAGGGAATAGTTTATACTCGTATACCTTATTGGAGTATTTCTCATATCTGAATGAGCTGAACCGGTATAATTATCTGAACCGGTCTGATAACGACCCAAAAAAGGTAGTAATTTGGCTTGAAAATTCTTCCGATCCTTCCGAATGCGCGGGAGAGACCAAAATAAACAAGGGATTGAACCCTCGGTCGATTTGAAGTCGTTTCGATGCTCAATTCAGCTTCAATTTGAATTCTGGCTCAATTCTGGTTCAAACTGGTTCAAGACTGGTTCAACCTGGTTCAAACTGGTTCAGGACTGGTTCAAGACTGGTTCAGACTGGTTCAAAACTGGTTCAGACTGGTCTGGTCTGGTTCAGACTGGTCTGGTCTGGTTCAGCCTTATTTGGACTGATTTGGCTTGATTTGGTCTGGTTCAGTCAATTCTGGTCCGGTTCAAGGTTGGTTTGGGTCTGGTTCAAGGCTGGTTCACCTTTATAAAACCCTCCCTTTCTCTCTCTTAGGGCCGGCCCCCCTTCACCTTATTTTTTATTTTCTCTTCCCTCAAGCCTCCTTTCTCCATCAAACCTTGATATTTGTCTTAGATCTAGGTTTCCTCTTGATCTTAGACCGAAAAATCCTTCAAAAATTCCTTATTTAAAGTTTCTCTCAGGTCCCTCGAGCGCGTGGTTCGAGCTCTTTTCAAGATCTAATTTTTGTCGGATCCTCAAGCTTTTCCTCAGGTAAACCCTCCATAATTTTTGGATATTTCATGTTTAATTTAATTTATGAATTTATGGGATTGCATCTGAGGGTTAGGATTATGATTTGGCGCCTCGAGCTTTTCTTTCAGGGGGGTAGAATTGATAAAAAGGGGAACTTTTTTCTGGATCTGATCCCTCAATTTATTTTGCAGATCATTATGTCGCGTGTCTCGAGAGGTCGCTCCCCTGCTGCGACGGCTGATGGCGTGCCTCCCTCTTACGCTGGTGAGCTATTTATGGAATATTTGGAAATTTACAAATTAGCCCTTTTTTTCCTAGAAATTTGCAAATTGGTCCTTTTACCGCACGTTGTTCTCCTTAGTGAGGTAATCGGGAAGAGCCTTGATTCTCCTTGGTGAGGATCGACGCTTTAAAGATAGGTTTTGCTTGGTCAAAACCATATCTCAAAATAAAGGGGTCGATTTGAAGCTACATTGTGCTTTATAAGGCAGGGATATATTATCAATATACCCTATCTTGAGATTGCACAATGTGGCCAAATCGTCTCACCCTTTATAAGGCAATGACTCTATTTTACCCATTTGTAAAATGAGTTCAATTTCCTTTTATAATTGAGACTAACAGGTGTTTAACTGTTCATTTCCAGTAGGATATCCTTCTGGATCATTCTCATCTCATACAGTATATGGGCGTCGTGGCGAGTACTATTCGACTTCCGACGATCTTTCCCCCATTCTAGTTACTCCTCAGTTCGTTTTGGGCACATCGACTGAGGTTGCCCAGGTGGTGAAGGAAGGTGGGCACCGAGCTCTTTGATAGCTGATTACTGATGCACCTTTCGTGAAGGACGCCAGTTCTATTCAGCTTCTTCGGAAGAGCGATTTCTTATTTGGCAACTCTGTCGAAGACCCGGATGCCGTGTTTATTGAGGCCGAGCAGTGGTTTCATAAAACTGGCAGTGGCTTCATATATTTGCCGAAGATTCCTCGGCATCGTTCATTGACTGAGCTCAGGCGTCAGGCTGTGACACGGGAGATGTCGTGGCGCTTGACGGAGGAGCATGAGAGCGTCCACTGCGGCTACATCACTCATCAGGCATTTCCTGGTTTGAGCAGGAGTCATGTCACCGGATTGCGTCCTGGGGTATTGGGGCTGGATGCACCACCATGTAACGAGTTCCTTGTCACCGCTTCTACCTTGAGGAATCGCCTCGCTGCTCTAGGACGAGAGATGCCTGCGACGCG
>BQKN01035381.1:0-13663 GCA_022839385.1 Asparagus kiusianus
CAAAGGTGACCGGTTCATCCTGGCAATTACCGATTACTTCTCCAAATGGGCCGAAGCAGTTCCACTCAGAGAAGTTAAAACGAGCAACATTATTGCATTCATCAAGCACCATATCATCTACAGGCATGGTGTTCCAAGACGAATCATACATGACAACGGTCCTCAATTTGTCAGCAACGCCTTCATAAGGTTCTGCGAGAAGTTCAAAATTCAGGACATCTCGTCAACGGCTTATAATCCCACAGCAAATGGATTAGCTGAAGCCTTCAACAAGACTATCATAAAGCTCTTGTCAAAGCTTGTGAAAAATAACAAGCGGGATTAGGATGACAAGCTCGGCGCGGCTCTATGGGCCTATCGTACTACGGTACGTACGCCGACTGGCGCAACCCCATATTCATTGGTGTACGGATGTGAAGCCGTCCTCCCTTTGGAAATCCAAATTCTATCCCTTCGGATCGCTCTTGCAACCCAGATGACGACCGAAGAGCAACATCAGAAACGTCTCGAAGAACTCGAGAGCCTCGATGTAAAGCGCCTGGAAGCTCAACAGCATATCGAGTTTTACCAAGCCAGAATTTCTCGAGCCTTCGACAAAATGGTTCGACAGAGGAGTTTTAAGGAAGGGGATTTGGTCTTAACTGAAAGACATCCTATGAACCTTAACTCCAAGAAGAAAGGCAAATTTGAACCCAAATGGGAAGGGCCGTTCGTAGTAGAAACAGTTTACTCGAATGGCGCATATCGCTTAGTCACCAAGGACGGTGACCGGCTTATGATGCCAATAAATGGCAAGTTCCTGAAAAGATACTATCCCTCGTATCTTCAGAAAAAAATTGATGTACCGGGAAGTTCCCGGAAGAATACCACATCGGGGTATTCTTAGGGATAACCCGGTCGTTGTAAGAGAGATGAACAAGAAATCCACATTCGAATTCCGAATGTTCTTGTTTGTCAGACTCTAACTCTCACAAGCACTCTTTTGCTGAGATGAGATCTAATCATTCTATGGATTAATCTTCCCTCACAAAACTTTCAGTGGTGTTTGATGACTCATAGTCTCCACCACACAATCCCTACTTGGTCAAACCTTACTATAGTTAGGACCAAAGCCAAATTCCCCTCTCGATTCCTCCAATGAACGAGAGGTCCACTCTCAAATCGAGCAATCAAACCTTCCTACGGTTAGGATCGTTCTCAAATTTTCCACTTGGTCAAACCTTCCTACACTTAGGGCCACAACCAAAATCCCCTCTCGATTCCTCCCAGGAACGAGAGGCCCACTTTCAATCTGGACAACCAAACCTATAAAAGTTAGGGTTGTTCCACCACTCTCACTTAGTCAAGCTTACCCTAGCCAAGACTGAGACCGAGTCACCACTTTTCAATGAACGAAAAGCTACTTTTGCTCCTTTTTCCACCAAACCTATAAAAGTTAGGGTAGAAATCGGGCTTCTTCGGATTCAAATGACCAAACCTATAAAAGGTACGGTCGTTTGAACCTTTCGGATCTTGGGGGTGGAGATCCCACCCCAAGTTTCCTTTCCTGCTGAAGATAGAATATAAAATTCTTCCTCTTCAGATTCAAGTGACCAAACCTATAAAAGGTACGGTCGTTTGAACCTTTCGATTCTCGGAGTGGAGATCCCACTTCTAGTTTCATCCTTCGGATCCTGGGGGTAGAGATCCAACCCCGAGTTTCCTTTCCTGCTGAAGATAGAATATAAAATTCTTCCTCTTCAGATCCAAATGACCAATCCTATAAAAGGTAGAGTCGTTGGAACTTTCTGGATTCTGGGGGTGGAGATCCCACCTCGAGTTTCCTTTCCAGCTGTAGATAGAATATAAAATTTTTCCTCTTCAGCACTGGGAGATAGAATATAAAATTCTTCCTCTCTCATTTTCCAATTTGTCTTTGCTTTCAGAAAAGACATAATTCACAACTTCCCAATCCGGACACGTTGTGTATGGGGAATTTTATCCCGAAGCCTAAGAAGGGATAAGTCATCGCCTAATACGCGATGCTGGGTAGCCTATTCCCATAACAATGGCGAAACCTATGTATTCAAAATCATAGCACTAAGTCTAAGGGAAGCAATTTTCTTAGCACAATCCTCTCCCCTTTTCCCCTGTCTTTGCTTTCAGAAAAGACAGGGATGAAGTCAACGCCTAACACGCGTTGCCAGGTAGTCTATTCCCATGAGAAAGACGAAGCCTATGTATTCAAAGTCATAGCACTAAGTCTAAGAGAAGCAATTTTCTTAGCACAACGTTACATGCGGAACGGATTTAGACAATTCGCATGCTAGCCCGATTCAAATGGTAATCGGTAAAGGCACATCAAAACCCGTTGAGGGCTGGGGGTTTGCCAAAAACCCCAAAGCCTATACCTAACACGTATAGCCGGTTTAGTCTTTTACCGATTAAAGAAGACACCAGGGTCTAAACCTGAGGAATTTTATCCCGAATCCTAAGAAGGGATAAGTCATCGCCTAATACGCGCTGCGGGGTGCCCTTTTCCCTATAAGAAACGGTGAAGTCTATGTGTTCAAAGTCATAGCATTGAGGGCTGGGGGTGTACCAAAAATCCTGTGAAAGAAGCAAATGCGGAGTCTCTAGTAATAGATCAAGTCAAAAGCATACAACAACGAGTTCGTTAGCCCGAAGGCAATTGACGGCTAAGAACATGGGACTCTAAACTAGAAAGCCTGTCCATGTAGCCCTGCTCGAGTTTTGCCTGCAGGCTAGCTCGGACAGAGTCTTCAGAACTGCTTAAGACCTCCGCGGCTTCACTTTGCAGCTTCATCAATCCCTCCTGTGTCGATCCCAGCTTATCGAGCGTCCATTCACGAGAACGCTCTAATCCAGCCAGGTCCTCAGCGATAATAGTGGCGGACTCTTCGGCGCGCCCCAAAGCCTCCTTCAGCCTAGCTATCTCTTCACGGGTGGAATCCAAGGAGCTGAGTAACTCGGCTCTGCTGGCGACCTTCTTCGCTAGGGTACCCATCAGCTGTGCAACAGAATGCTCACGTGATCGAACCTCGCTGCTGATGGAAGATCTCAGGTCATGCCACTGCGTCAGCCTATCCTCCATCTGAGAGGATACAAAAGAGGAAGCTCCACCAGCCTTCAACTCCCTCAGCTCTCGGATCTCTGACTCTAGAACAGCGAATTCAGCAGTGAAGGAATTGGCCAACTCCGGGTGTCCTTCTTCCCTCATCATCATCATGTGGTGAGAAAAAGAACGCCTGAACTGATCGAAACAGTACTCTCTGTGAAGAAGCTTCTCGATCATGCCATTATAAAAGGTGGTAAAAAAGCCAAGGTCCATACGAAAAACGTCCCTGTCTGGATCGGTATCGACCAAAAGAGTATGGACACGCTCGTATAGAGGGGATCGGGATCCTACAAGCAACAAGAAGAGAAAGCTAAGGGACTATCAAATACAATCAGAAAACCCGAAGGGGAAGTTCGAGGTATACCTATGCCGGCGGAAGTCCCCTCGGGTTGAGGTCTGATAGACTCCGAAGTAACGACAGGATTGGTCATGGAGGGTATATCAACCCCCGTGGGCAAATCAGTCGTACTACTCGGCGGAGGTGGGAAAACGCCCGAAGCTATAGAGGTATCAGGCACAGCACCTGGTCCTATAGTTACACTTCTTTATTAGTCAAAATGGAAATTTAGACAAGTAAAGAAAAGAGGAAATCGGATATATACCTGTGGAAGAATCACTCCCAAAGAGTGGTCTCACAGTTCCTCCCGAAGTCTGTTCGGCCAACATGTCGGCCAATAGTCCAGCATCGAGTTTCAAGAAACTGGGTATAGGAGCTTGCCCCCGTTCCTCGAAACCTACATCAGGAAAAGCTCCGCCCTCAGCTGGCTTTTCTATAGCGATATCTACAAGGCGACCAAAATGTTGGGAAGACGCGTAAGAAAATAGGGAAGAGGGGAAAAGAAATACCTGCAGCATGAGCAGAAGATTCTCTTTCCCCAATATCCGCGCTTGGGTTCGTCAGATATTCTGAAAGAAAGCAAAGCGCGAAATAAGCATGAATTCCTTAACTATTGAGGAGGATATCATCGAATGGAGATATACCTGAATATGGAACGGTGGGCTCGACATTACTTGCCGGCTCAAGATCAATGTTCAGGTCAATGCCTAGGGAGCCATCACGAAGAGCGTCACACATTTCTTGCATGAAGCAATCCATGTGGTCGGATCCAGGGAATACCGGATCCGGTGGAAGCTCACCCTCTTCAAAGATCCCTGGGACATAAAACATGATCATGAATCCCAAAGGTAAAGTACCTTGAAGTGATAAAAGTATATTCAAAGAGATGTTACCTTCTTCTTCATCGGCAACATCTCCCAAATCTGCCCCACAAGGACGCTGACCGGCAGATGGTTTGTGAGCAGTCTTCTTCCTTTTTAAGGTACCAACCCTCCTGGAACCAACAGGTTGGTCATGCACGGACTTGCCACTCGTGGCAGCTCGGTCTCCAGGCCCTGAGCTCGTAAAATGGGAAGCAAGTGGCTCATGATCGCCAGTGGTCCTACCTGAAATGATAACGTTCATTCCATTAAATGAACAAGATATTACGTAGATACCAGTTGGAGTTGAGAAAGAAAATCAAAGGGTATGACAAACCTGCACCAAGTTCTTCTTGGTCGATGTCTATATCCACAAACTCCCCCTCAGGAGTCTCGCCCTCATCATCCATAGGGAGGAGCTCTTCATCATCTCTGCTGGAGAGTGAAGATTTGCCATGTCTCTTCCTCTGCTTCTGAGCAATCTCAGCCTTACGAGCAGCCGTCATGGCAGCCTGCACTGAGTGATCGGACTCTAACTCTGAAAGGCTCCTCACACCTATGAATTCATAGGCAGAGAGGAACCACTTGCAGCTGAGGAAAGTGATCGAAGGCTTACGCCTATAAGAGGGAAGAGCAAAGAGGGCTCCGGTGCAGCCCACCATAGTCCATAGCCATGCTCGTACACCGTCAACGAGTCCTCCCTCAACCTTCAAACCACGGCTGGGGTTCCCAACGTATAGTTGGTCATAGCCAAACTAACGAGCAAAACGGCAGGGGAGGTAAGGCTCAATGTGACACCGGTTCTTCACCCGAAAAACAAGATACCCGACACGGATGTTCACCAACCAGCAGAAACAACCAATGTCGAGAATGGTTCGGTCACTCCTGGGTTTCTCCTCATCGATCAACACGTCGTCATAGCGACCCGAAAACTGAGGGAAACACTTGAAGAACTCCAGCTCTTGCGAACTTGAAGTTCTTGCTGAACGTCAGTGAATTTCTTCCCAAGCCATCTGCTCTTCTCCTACAGCTGCATGTATGGGACGGGAACGTCAACAACGCTGGGCGCCGACATCAAGTCCGGATGGTGAAGAACGAGCCACGCCATCAGATATGCGTAGGGAAGCTCGACCTTAGGACAGATAAGCTCGGTAGATGGCTCAGGACCCACCTGAGTAAAACTACTGACCACGCTCCTAAGCCCACAATGGATGCTGGCAACCATCGCTGGGAGCAGAGAAAGTTCCCTCCCATAAGCTAGCTGAACTGCGGGGAAGAGCACTTCAAGAGGTAAAGCATCTGAAGCCTGGTGCGGAACAACGCACTTCTTCAACCAGAGGGCAAGATAGCCTGCTAACAGAGACCGAGGCTCGATGGACTTCTGCGCACGTCGGAGGAACGAGCGAAACTTAGTCCCTGCAGGAAAGGCTCCCTCAGCTCTGGCAATGGTATAGGACCGAGCCTCGCTCTTCTCCATCAACTCGTTAATGGTGGTGACGGTCAAGACATCTAGCTCACGGATGGGCCCGCTGGAATCACCCTCTAAATTCTGGAACAAATATGAAGCAAACTGCTTCAAGCTGACCTTTTTCTTCATCTTGGCTGGAGGAGAACTCTGGATCAAGGAGGTGTAATAATGACAGGTAAGATCCCAGAGAGTGTCATACATATCGGGATTATCTTTCTTCAACCACCCCAACTGCTGGTTCGAAGGAAAATACTCCTGATATGGGCAATCTCCCATCGGGAGACCGGAAACCTGATGCATTTCATGAAGGGCCAACCCTAGCTCTCCATCACTGGTCAGAAACGTGTTGCTATCAGGCATATACATCTCCAACAACGCTAAGAAATGGCGGCAGCTAACTGGGAGTCCATACATGGTAGCTCGTATAGGTACATACAAGCCACTACTCTTCAGATCCTTCTCCCAGCACCCCCAAGACGTAACCGGTCATGCGGGGCCACCATCCTTTGGCTAATGAAGAAGCCCAACCGTAGCACCGATAGTCTGGTGGAGGTAGCCTTCTCCCAAGAAGAGCCAGACGGTTCCTCACGGTAGGAGCAGCGGCGGACACCTCGCCTAGGGGTGCGGTGTCAAGGCCCATGATCCCGGGTCGAAGGCCACGAACATCATGGTATCCGCCAGAACCAGGGGTCTTGCCATGAGAAACATACCCGCACTGAACTCGCTCAGCGTCATCAGTAAGGTGCCAAGACATCCGTCTCTCCACGGCTTGTCCCTCCAAATGGGTGAAGGAACAGTGACGAGGAATGGAAGGAATGTACAAAAGAGCTCCCTCATCAAGAGTTGGCCAATGCTCCACGGTGAGAGTTAATATGTCGGGATCCTCAATATGATCCCCGAACAAAAAATCCGGCTTCTTTAAAGCCTGAGTGGACGAAGCATCCGCGGTAAGGGGAGCATCGGTGATGAGTTGGCGTAAACAGTGACGCCCTCCATCCCGTATCAAGCGACAGGATTCGTCTGAATGATCTCAGTTGAACTGCGGGAGTGGATCAATGGCCTGCCTAACAGAAGCCGAAGAGAAGACCTCACGACTGCAACCGGTATTGGCATGAGAAGGAAGGCTACCACCGGGAAATTCGACTGCAACAAAGCAAAGGGTCAGGAAATCTATCTCATAAAGGCAATATGAGATTGTTCACGGGATAATTGGAGAGACGATTTCGAGTGCCCTACACCGGGAGGACGGTATACGTCATCACGTAGATGGCGTGATAACATACACCGACCTGTAAGGTGTAAGACGACACGAGATCACCCCAATATACCCGAAGACTTGAATTGGCTAAGCAAAACAAGTCCGTAACCTTAACCCCCGCGGGAGGGGTGTCGGTTCTTCCTTCATGACCCGCGATGAGGTCAGTCCGGGATACAGAAAACATAAATTCTCACCCCCGAAGAAAGAGGCCGCGGGGGACGATGTTGTAGGAGCCTCTTCCTCGCTATGCTGCGAGCGGGAGCGACTCCTGGAAGGTCAAGATCGACGGGGAGACATCGAGAACCTGCAATAAAAGGCAGTACATCAGGTACAATATACAGACACGAAATATTGAAAAAAGGGAAATTAAGCACTTGAACTAAAATCCTATAAATAAATAGGATTTCATAGTTGAAGTCTAATTAAACCTACAAATTTCGTGCACGCAAAACGATAATTGTCATTTTCGCGGTGAATTTTAGTGAAATACCCAAAATACCCCCCGTGCTCAAGGCCAAATTCAGGTCAAGGACACACGTGATCTGGGTCATGGTCATCATATTTGATCATCTAGCACCTTGATATCCCATAATTTTGGTTAAATTTTAAGAATAAGCCCTTTTGCAGAATTTAGCCAATTTTACATAAAAACCCCTCTACAAATTTTTGGTTTAGTCTCCACATGCCTTTATCAAAATTTGATCATGAGCTTGGGGTCTAAACTCCTTGGATTTCAGCCTCAAAATTGCTGCCCTTTTGCAAATAAGCCCCTCTAAAAAACATTTAGGGGCTGTTTTGCAAAGAAACCCCTCAAACAATTCTTTGATCCTCTTGCATAAAGCACCCCCCACATTTCTTCATCAAATGGACATGAGTCCAAACCCTAAAATTTCAGTTCCATTTTAGCATAAAAGCTCCCCAAAAATTTCGGCCCTTGCAAATCTTGTACAAAACCCCCCAAAAGCATATTGCATACATAACCCCTATCCTACTACAAGCATAAAAACACAATCTTTATCAAAAAAAATGAGAAGATCATGAAAGGAAACTCACCAAATCAAAGGGGTTTTCTTTGAGCTTGAAGGAGATGAAGCTTCGGCCAATGGGTATCCGCCAAAATCCGAGCTTCTTGAGGTTTGGAGTTCTTCAATGGAGGAAAGCTTTTGGGGAAGAAGAACATACAAAACCGAAAAAATAGAGGGGGAACTCGGTTTTTGAGCCAAAGAAAGAGAGAATCTCTCTTTGAATTTTGAATTAAAGGGGGGAGGAACAAAACAAAACAAGGTAAAAGACAAATGAAAAAGGGGGGGGGACCACGGCCTTGCCAAAGACACCCCATGGGTGTCTCGGCCTTGCCGAGGCACCCTGGGGGTGTTTGACCCAGTTTTTGACCCCCCGAGCAATTTTCTGATTCCCCGATTTCTTTTGGAAACACCGATTCTTCGCCGATTGTTGAATACATTGATGAGTTCCACAAGTCAACTCTCGCGGTTCGAAACCCTAGGGTAGACGCCAGTCAACGCGTAGCCCTAGGTCAACGCCGGTCAGCGCGTTGCGACAAAGTCAACACACGGCGACAAAAGTCAACGCGTGACGACAAAAGTCAACCCATGCGGATTTGAAACCCTAGGGTAGACGCCGGTCAATGCGTAACCCTAGGTCAACACCGGTCAGCGCGTTACGACAAAGTCAACACGCGGCGACAAAAGTCAACGCGTGACGACAAAAGTCAACCCATGCGGATTTGAAACCCTAGGGTAGACACCGGTCAACGCGTAACCCTAGGTCAACGCTGGTCAGCGCATTACGACAAAAGTCAACACGTGACGACAAAAGTCAACGCGTGACGACAAAAGTCAACCCATGCGGATTTGAAACCCTAGGGTGGACGCCGGTCAACGCGTAACCCTAGGTCAACGCCGGACAGCGCGTTGCATCAAAAGTCAACACGTGGCGACAAAAAGTCAACGCGTGGCGGCAAAAGTCAACACATGACAATAAAAGTCAACCCACGCGGTTCGAAACCCTAGGGTAGACGCCGGTCAACGCGTAACCCTAGGTCAACGCCAGTCAGCGCGTTGCGACAAAAGTCAACATACAGTGATCCGAAACCCCAAGTCAACACGATGTGACAGGATAGTAAGTTCAAAAGTCAACTCAATGACGCGAGCCAAACTCAACTCACTAGCTGTAGACTCGAGACTCCGACGACGGCCAGACGATAAACGCAGCGTCGGAACAACTTCGGTTATTCGACAAAGCACCGGAAAAACCGAAAATCGAAGGAGCCGAGAGTTGAAGCTAACCACAGGTCCTTTCTGCCGACTGAAGGCCGGACCAATCATATCCAAAGTATTCCGGTCTCTTCTATAAAAGAAACGAGTCCGAAACACTTTGGAGGGGGTATCTGTAGGCATCAAAAATTGCCGATAGGTCCCCGCAAACAGCTCAGTGTTAACGAACGACGATGAACGTCACTACCCGGTTCACAAGAGTTCCATTGACGTCGGTGAGCGCCTGAAGTGAACCGACGGACTACTTGAGCCGACAGAATATCAGAATAACGGGGATACGGACTGATCGAGAACAACGGCAAACAGTCTCGGACTGAACCGAGGCACCCGTGGTGTCCCGGCGAGGTCGAAACACCCGAGGGGTGTCTTGACAAAGCCAAGACACCCCAGGGGTGTCTCGGCCTAGCCGAGACACCCCAGAGGTGTCTCGGCCACGTCGAGACGCCTCGGAGGTGTCTTGAGTATTTTCTACGGACACGTAGGCATCTTGAGTGTTTTCTACGGACACGTAGGCGTCTTGAACATTTTTTACGGACACGTAGGCGTCTTTGGGATTTTTTACGGATAAGGTTTGTTACAATGGATAAGGCAGCCCCTAGGGTCTCCTCTTGGCCTATAAATAGGCCCCCTTGGCCTTCATTTGAGGGGGCTCTTGGTTGATTGCTTGGCTGGATTTTTGGGAGAGCAAGGCTAGAGCTTGCATCTGGAATTTTGGAGAGCATAGGCGAAGCCCTGCTGCAGCGACGAGTGATCGAGCCCTCTACAGCAAAGGAGACTTCCTCTTCATTCCCCCTTTTCTTTTCCTTAGTGTTGCTCCTTGGCGGTGACACTAAGAAGAGCTATTGTCTCGCTTTAGCCGAGATATACGCTTCAAACTTCTAGATCTCATGCGGATCGACGAAGTTCTGTTTCTATATCCCTTCGCGGATAGACGAAACTCTGCCGGATTCTTCCGGAACGGATCTGATTGACCGGTGGTCCATGGATATCTTCGTCCCCGTCACAGGCAAAAGACCCACGCAAGCGAGACCGCACCAAAACGGGATATCGTGTTTATTTTTGATAAAGTTATAATCTTTGTTTTATTGCACAAGTAGATCTTATGAAAAGATCGACTTTTCATTTGATTTTGTTGTAACGCTTGAAGTTGTAACAGATTCGAAAGCAATGAAAACAGCAACTTTTCCCAAAAACAACGTTGGCAGAGCTGGGGATTGCAGTAACTCCCCCAACGCCTGTAGCTACGGAGAAGATCCCGCAGAAGGAGAAAGGGAAAGAGCCTGTATGACAAGAAGCTCAAAACCCGAGGCAGTCTCGATTCAATCATCCGATTGGGAGAGACAAACCGGGAAATGCAAGCTCTCCACCCCATTTTGATATCATGGCGCAGTTGGCTAACATCCCGGCTCGGATAACCCTATACGAGTTGCTGCGTCTGTCAAAAGATACAAGGAAAGCATTACAAGAGGCCTTGAACGATTCTGAAGTTTTCCTGACTCGAATCAAGCCGTCTCCTGAAGAACCGGAGTCGTCGGCTCAGCACTGCAATCTCGCAGCGCATCATTTTCCCTGCATCTCATTCACCAAAGAAGACATGCAGACGAAGAACTCAAAGCATGATAGGCCCTTGTATTTCACCGGGCACATTGGCTCCAGCATGGTCAACCGGATCCAAGTCGATCCGGGTTCCGCTGTTAGCATCATGCCATTCCGATTGATGCATCATCTCGGGATCCCGACTAGCAAATTAGCCTCCACTGGCACGACGATTTATGGATTCAACACCAGCGGGTCCAGACCCGTGGGGAAGATCCAAATCAAGTGCCAGATCGGGGATTTGAAGTCGGAAGTTACTTGCTATGTGATTGACGCGGAAACATCCTATAACTTACTGTTGGGTCGACCTTGGATCCACGGTAACCTTATAGTCCCGTCAACTCTGCATCAATGCCTCAAATATGAAGGCACAAATAATGAAGTTAAGACGGTGGTCGTGGATAAGCAACCGTTTAAGAGATTGGAGAACTATTTCACCGATTCCCTTTTATACAGTGCTGAATCCGATACTGAACCATCGGCCCAGGGGACGGACAGCGAGGATGAAGCTGATACCGAAGCCGGGCTTGATTACGATGGTGGTTTTGTTCTTAATGACATTATACCCATTGTAATCAATCTTGACGATGATAAATCATCGGAGAATAGTTGTAATTGGCAACTTGCCGAAGAACTATCAATAAACGATGATTTAGAGTACTCGATGTGTCTCGATAATGTCACTAAAGAACTCTATGATAACCCTGATTTGTATATGCCTCTTCAATCGTTTTGCATGACAAAAAAGTAGGTACACGACCCTTGCGGAACGACGCTTGTCATCCCCGCAGGGATTGGGGTGGAAAGGAGGTCGTCTACGGCAAAGGAAGAAAATCTCCGATACCCGACCACTTCTTGGAAGAGGAAGACGAAGACGATGAACCTACTCCACATCTATTCAGATATGATGCGAAAGCACGCAGTATGATGGAAAAGCAGGGATATGACTTTAAGCTCTTAGAGGGTCTTTACTTTGGTCGAGGTCCGCGAGTTCCACCTCGAATGGCCTATGTACCAAAAGGAAAACCCGATGATTATTATCGCCACAAAAGAGGCTTAGGCTACGTCTCCTCATTCGACGATGAGTGTTGCTGGCAAATCATCGATCAAATTGCTAACAAGGCTAGAAAAGGATACTCTTCCGACTCCTTGGCTTGGGATTCCGACGCTAGTCTTGGCGAAATGTTTAAAAAGCTAATGTCGAACATGGTCACGGTTGATCCAACGACAATAGAAGAGGATGACCAGATGCCAACATGGGAAGATCCGTGGGTTCATCACTTGAACATGCAGTATGGTGATAGGTTCGAACAAAGAGAACCTCCTACCGAAGATCAAGTAGTCCAAGTGAATATGGGAAGCGAGGAAAATCCGAAGCCGATATTTATTAGCGACAGTCTCCTACCTGAGGAGAAAGAAGAGTTAATCTCTCTTATCCGGGAGTACATCGATGTGTTCGCCTGGAATTATGAAGACATGTCAGGGCTCGATCCAAACGTAGCAGTGCATCGTCTCAACATTAAGCCGGATGTCAAACCAGTCAAACAACAACAAAGACGGTTTCGTCCGCAAATGATAGAGGTGATCGAAGCTGAGGTTAAAAAGCTCGTCGACTCAGGATTCATTAGAGAAGAGCAACATCCAGAATGGCTCGCCAATATTGTCCCGGTCCTTAAGAAGAACGGGAAGATCAGGATATGCATCGATTTCAGGGACCTCAATGCTGCTTGCCCAAAAGATGATTTTCCTCTTCCCATCACGGATGTTATCATCGACAACACGTGCGGGTTCGAGAGGATGTCCTTTATGGATGGTTTCTCTGGTTATAACCAGATAAAGATGCATCCAGATGATGAAAAGCATACTGCATTTAGAACGCCTCTCGGCGTATTCTGCTACACAGTCATGCCCTTCGGCTTGAAGAATGCAGGTGCTACATATCAGCGAGCTATATCGAAGATCTTTCAGGAGCATCTCCGAAAGACTGTCGAATGCTACGTAGATGACCTGGTCGTGAAAAGTCGTGATAAGAATGATCACATTAAGGACTTGAAGACCATGTTCGACTTGATGCGAGCTCATCAATTGAAGATGAATCCCACCAAGTCTTTCCTCGGAATGTCTAGTGGTAAATTCCTGGGATTCGTCGTCACCACCAAAGGTATTCACATTGACCCGGATAAAGTAAAGGCGATTAATGAATTACAACCGCCGAGAAACCTCAAAGAGCTCAGAGGACTACAAGGGCGATTGGCTTATATCCGTCGGTTTATCTCGAACCTTTCGGGAAAATGTCAACCGTTCTCCAGGCTCACAAAGAAGGGCGTATCATTCGTATGGGACGATGCTTGTCAAAAACCGTTTAAGAGTATTAGAGAATATCTCTCAAAACCTCCCGTGCTCGTTGCACCGAAATCAGGCAAACCGTTCTTGATTTATGTCAAGGCGACGAGCCACTCATTAAGTGCGTTGCTTGCACAAGATGATGATAACGGTCATGAGCAGTCGGTTTATTATTTAAGGCGAACCATGGTAGGCGTGGAATCTCGATATCCCATGATTGAGAGAGAATGCCTCGTTCTAGTGTTCGCCATCCAGAAGATGCGGCATTACTTGGTTGGACAGACCATCTATGTCATCTCCAAAGTTAACCCAGTCCGGGTGTTCATGACTCAACCAGCTTCCATGAGTTGGCGGTTAGCAAAATGGGCCTTACTCTTGTCCCAATACGA